>PVKA01022071.1:0-37688 GCA_004027165.1 Ctenomys sociabilis
GAGGAAGGCCTGGCCGTGCTCTCCGGAAGCTTGGTGCGCTGGCTTCCCAGTAGAAACCCGGGTGTTCTCATACTCCTGGTTTAAGGAAGGCATTAGAATATTCCTGGAATGTCTTTTAAACAGGCGAAGTTTAAACTGGAAAAACCAAAAAGTTAAACATGATATATTAAAAGTCATCCATGTTTTCCTTTCCTTGTTTATAAGGTGGCGTCAAGGTCACTGATTAGCATAGCGCGGCACACAGCTGCGTTCTTGGGTTCATTCCAGTTGTGTTTCATGTGCTTATCTTGATTTTCCACTACACATTTTTGCCTGTCTGTGACTTATGTTAGCAAGTGTAAAACCTTCTGCAAAGCTTTCTACTCCTTATGGAAAGTGCCTGGGGAATAACTAGCTAAATTTCAAAGCTAGAGTCAGTGAAATAAATATTGATCAAATAGCATGGTGAGTGTTGCAACCCATACATCATGAGCCTAGATTTTGTCTTCTGCTGTATTTTCCAGAACTAACTTCCCAGCCCCATCGAGCAGATTCATGCAGAGTCACTGCCTGGATTTGGCTGCACAGCTAAAGCTTAGTTAGCTTGACGTCTTTGGAGTGCAAAGTACTTTAATAAATCAAAATTAATTTCAGTACATGATGAATTTAAAAATTTTCTTCACAAAAAATGAGATTTATTTTGGACCCTAAATAAGCGATTTAGTTTCTCTTTAAATTCTCTAAGGGAAATTTTGGTCCCTGCAAAGGACTCTTAGTTGACCAAGCATTTGTGGTAAGAATGACTTTAAGCTAGGTGTGAAGACGCACAGCTGTCATCTGAGGACTCTGGGAGCCTGAGGCAGGAGGAGCAAAGTGCAACCTGAACTTAGAAATTTGATGAACCCGTCCCAAAATGTAGAGGAAGTTGGGTGGAGATGTCCCTTAGTACAAAGGCCCTGGGTTCCAGCCCAGTACTGCTATAAAAACAACTTTAAACTCTGCTTTAACTCAGTAAAATCAAGTAAGCTAGTCCTGACTCACCTTCACGAGGCTGTCATTCTGCTCATTCCCTCATCTTTCTCTCACCAATGCTTTTGATAGAATTTTGTTTGTGGCATTTTTATTTTGGCTGTTTTCAGAATTATGCCAATCCCCATTCCTCGCTGGCCTTTCAGCTGAGCAGCTTCCTGACCATCCGGACTGTTGCACCTGAGCCTGAGCCGGGCACAGCACGTGCTGCGTGCGCTTCCCATGACAGCCAGGAGCTCAGGCCTTGCTAGCGCATCTGAGCCTTCCCAGTGTCACCCACTGGGGTGCTGGAGAGAGTGAAGGCCCAGTGGCCGTGTGATGGACTTAATGCCATCAGAAGCCTCATCCACGCCGCAGCATGGACAGCCCAGGCCCCTCGTGGTTACAGGCCCAGTGTGTTACCAGGCGGTGAGCACTGGTTCTGAGGCCTTGGGGGTATGTGTAGGGGAGAAAGGGATATGGAGGGGCTTTGAGAGAAGCTGACAAAATAAAATCTTTCAATCTTTATTTTATTTTTTATGTACTTAGTACAGGATCTATAGGGTCTCACTGCACAGATCAGACTCGTAGTGATCCTCCTGTTTTCAGCCTCCCAAGTGCTGGGATTACAGGTGTGCACCACCTCACCGTCTCAGTCACCTTCTCAGTGTGCCCTAGGGCAGGGCTAGCACAGCATGCCAAAGATCGAACCCTGGTCCCGGCAGATTAAAGGAGGCACTTTAATCTGCTGAGCTCTCTGGCTGGCCCAAATCTTTCAAACTTTACATTTCAAATTCTAGTCTACTACTTCCAAAGAATGCAGACACTAAGGCGTATCTGTAGTTGTGGGAAGCCAACAAGTCCTAAGTCCAGCCAAGACGATGCCTGTTTGGACCAAAGGCCTTGACCCAGGGGTGAACCTGGGTTTTACTCATTCGTAAAGAAGGGAGCAGCTGAAAGATGAGTGGCTGTGAGAGTGGCGGGAAGTAGGTGAGTGCCGCGAGCTGGGCCAGGCAGGAGGCCTGTGGTCGCCTCTGCAGTGTGCAGGAGAAGGGTACGAGGAGTGGTCTGCAGCACACAACTGAGGTGGTGTCTAATGCTTTGGGGTCGGTGCTTCGGCTCTGATCTCTTCCGTCCTGAGAAGCCAGAGCCTCTTATCTCCATCCCGCCTGGCTCACATGTGTGCTATATGGAGGCTGTGGAGGCAGGAAAACACTGTCCTGTCTTCTCTGCTTTAGGTACCACGCATGGGCACCTCAAATGGATCAATCTGCATTGCTTAAAGCCACTGAAGGGCTGAGGAAAAGTCCTAGCCAACTCTATACATATCAGTGTATGCAAATAGGGCCAGCTTCGGCCAAAATTGCTCCTCCTTAGAAGAGAGTCCTCCACACTACATGAGGCTAATAGTTTGGCACCTACAGATGACTCCTCTTAGGAGCAAGTGCTAGGTTCCAGATGCCTTGTGACTTCACCGTAGCACTGAGGAAACTGCACCTGTGGACTCACGCTTCAACCCAACCAGGGATAACCTGTGCAAGCATCAGGCCCGCTTCCAAGTGCTGGATCCATGCTAGCTCATGTCTTCTAGGAGGCCGGAGAAGGTCAGCAGCCGCTTCAGGTTCTGCTCTAGCCTACTGGAGGACCAGTTAACCCAGAAAATGCACTGGAAAGGTGCACTCATTAGAAGGGGAACAGCCACCCCGCTGTGCAGATTGTCCTGTGGCTCAGGCAGAGACTGTGCCCGCGGGAAACAGGATGAGGTCAGACAGGGGCCGAGGTGCCTGGTGCTCTTGCCCCAGAGCCGACGCCCACCCTGACCCGTTGGCATCCAGGCAGCTGTGGGATTGGTTTTCGTCTAGCAGATGCAGCCTGAGCTGAGACTGCAGCCACTAGAGAAGAGCGAGAGGCCTGGAAGGAAGAGAAACAGGAGGTCAAGCAAAGTCCTGCTTGTTCCCTGAGATAAAGTGGGGTGCACTTCCTCAGGAGCCACTTCCACCCCTCTGTGGGGTCTGCCTCCAGCATTCTGTAGACACTTACTGTGGGTTGCTGAGGTGGAAAATTACAAGAATGACAGTAGTAGGGGCTTGAGCCGGCTTCATGCCCACACCAGAGTGCGGCTCTAAGCAGAAGCAGGGAGGGAATCGTGGCACCTCCTCTGAGCTGTGGAAAGCTCTGCACAACCACGGCAGGCTCTTTTCTGTCAGTTCTCGGAACCTGATTGCCAGTAGTACTGGCTTCTGGTCTCCATGTTCTTATGATTAATGGAGATTTTTAGTTGTTTTAAGTCCCGGGTGGCTTCTGCTGTAGGCACTGATGCCAGCCTCTTATTTCTAAGCTCACAAGTTTGGAAAAAAAAAAGGTGACGAGGAGAGTCCTCACCTGGCCAGTTACCGCCTGCAATCCGTGGCGTTCATTATATGTTAATCCTATCTGAAGAAGCGCAGCACCCAGTTAAGGGTCAGGTAGTAAACATCCCAGGTCCTGTGGGTGGCTCCACTCTGCCACAGCTGGAAGCAGCCAGAGGCAGGGAAAGGCACAGCGGGCCTGTGCTCCAACAAAACCTTATTCACCAGACACGCAGCACCTGAACTGGGTGTGTGGGCGGTAGCTGCTGAGCCAATCAAACAAGCAGAGAACACATTCCATTCTCCAAAAGCAAAGTTTTCTTGAATCATCCTTTCCTGAAGGACAAAGGAGGGAGGAACTGCGTTCCACTCCCAGAGCTGTGAGCGACTGCTATTCCTGTGTCTCACATTTGTAGCATTGGAAGGTAATAGTTTTAACCAAACATTGTCTTGCTTTCTGATATAAAAGGGCCTTGGGTGGGAGAGCAGGCACGCACTTCCGGGTTCTTTCTTCCTCATTTTATGGGTAGCAGTGGCCAAACAAGGAGCCTTTGCAATTTTGTCTTTTTTGGAATAGCTTACACACATAATGAGCTAATATATTTGAAATAAGGCAAGTTACAATTTCCTCCAAGAGGTAGAAAACTCCAAGGTAAAAGTGATTGAAAAATTATTAGAGGAGAGAAACCACAGCCAAAATCAAGTCCAAAGGTAAAGTATGTTTGCAGTCCTTATCTAAGGCATGAAAGGCTCTGCCGGTGGGCAGAGCTCGCCCAGCTATGGGCTCTCTCTGGCGATTGGCAAACGCACCCTCTGTTATTAACAGAATGAAGATGTTGAAATCCTAACCCTCGGTACCTGGGATGACACTTTGGGAATGAGATCTTGGCAAATGCGCTGAAATCCAGCTAAGGTGGCTCAGCTCGGCCCAGTGTGACTGGGACTCTTATGAGAAGAGGGAAGTCGGGACACGGGTACTCAGAGAGGAAGTGGCGTGAACTCTGGGGAGAAGGCAGTCCTGAGAGCACAGGGAGTGAGGGACTGGAGCGGCGTCACCACAGGCAGAGTGTGGCACGGACAGCTGGCGACCGGCAGAGCCAGGAGACAGCTTGGAAAAGGGTCCTCCAGGGCCCGTGGGAGGCGTCATCCTCTCTGGTCCTTGACACTGGAGTTCCAGCCCCTGGACTGTGAAGAGATAAATTTCTGTTGTTTCACGTCACCCAGTTGTGGTGATTCATTAACGGTGGCTCTGAGAAGTCAGTATCGCCCCCCACAGGGTGAAGTGAAACAGCAGCTCACACACATTCTGGTGTCTTCTCTGTTCATTTTCACGAAACACCCAGCCCTGGGCCATCTCCACACAGCATCTCAGTGAAGAAACATGCTTATCCTGACTGGCCCCCACAGGTACCTTCTGGCTTCACTGTGATTTATCTATGGTTCAGATTATATGGGGCTTCTAAAGCCAAACAGCCAATGATCACCCTAATTCTCTCCCACTTTTTGTTGTGGGAACTCAGGGCCACTGCCAAGAGCAGATGGCCAACTGTCAGCACCTGATAACATGACTAAAAACCCTGGTGTGTCAGCGATTGTTTTACTGTATTAGATCCTTTGGGTACTATGAGCTCACGGGCTGTGACAAAGCTCTGCACTGTCTGGGCTTCTGAGCACGTGACTCACATTCGTGTAACTGCTATTGTCTTAGTCTGTGTCTGCCGAGGGGAATTCTCTGCTGTGGTTTCTTTCCGAACTTTCCCCCTTACCTCGCTCTGTATTCGATGACAGTGGTATGAAGTAAGCCCGCACTTGGGGCAGCAGAATCACATGTCCATTCTGCTCCATTGATTCTGGGCCTGAGTGGTGGCAGAGGAAAGCTGTCACTCCCTGGTGCACAGGAAGCAGAGAGAAAGGAAAGAGAAAGTGGGAAGGAGCCGGGAGGGGGCGCAGTCCCCCTGGCCACCCCTACGGCCACTTCCTACCTCCTGAGAGTGCCATGAAACAACTCTGATCGTCATCACAGATTGGAGCACAGCTTGGATCCTCTGCTCCAAGTGCCTTCCAAGAGCCCCACCTCTGAACAGGGCAAACCCAAGTGTGAGACCTCATAGAAACAGAGATAAAGTTATGGACTTTCAAGATAGAGTGGTGCAGCAGGCACAGCATGGACATGCCCATTCTTGGAAGCAGGACGAGGTGCAGGGGAGAGAGCTCGGGGGTCTGAGCGCCTACCCGGCAGGAGCAAGGGTCTGGTGGTCTGAGCGCCTACCCGGCAGGAGCAAGGATCTGAGTTCAATCCCCAGGACTGCATGCCATGCAGGCCCTGCAATGGGGCCTGGTGGTGCACAGTGCTGGAGAGGCTGAGACAGGAGGGTCACTAGGAGTCCAAACTGCTTAGTAAGACCCGGTGTCAAAAGAAAAAAAGAAAAGAAAAAAAAAGGGAGGAGGAAGAGAAGCCTGATGTAGGGTCAAATGTAACAGGGTTGGCATATCACAAGCTCCATCCCTGGCAGCTGAAGCAGCTTGAGTGGGCTTTGCATGCTTGCCCTGCTGGGTCTTTGTTACACTTGGTACCTAGATGTCCCCTAAGAGCCTTATGACAGGGCTTTGGAAGGTGGTTGGCTAATGAACTTATAGTGGACGTGCTGGTAGGAGGTGGAGTCTAGTGGGAAGAAGGTGCCACTGGGCATCACCTGGAGGGCTTCTCCTCCCTGGCCCCTCCCTCCTGGCCACTATGGTAGCTTCTTCTCAGCCATGTCCCTCTGCCATGACATTTGGCATTGACGTCAGCTGATGATGTAAAGACAGACACTTCTACAAAGTATTAAGCAAAATAGCCCTCTTCTCTGAACTAGGGTGTGGGGCGCTCCAGCCCAGTGAGGAGGACAGGGTCTGAGGCAGGGCTGCATGGCTCTGGCCTCTCTGCCTTCCTGGGTTTTCCACGGCAGCCTCAGCGTCACCTGTGGCTCCACTGTACGCATTCTGTGGGCTGTCTCCTTCAGCCACTCAATTGTCTGGCTTCCCAAAGGAAAGAGCTTGGCAAACTGTCTACGCTGATCTTATGACTGAGAAGCCAGCTCTTGGGTTTCTGGAGTTCTGTGAGCTCACGGAGTACAAAAAGCTCTACTCTGTCTAAACTCTTCTCGATATACGGCCCCTATTTATGTAACTTCTGTTGTAGAAATTCCCGTATCCTCATAACTCTTGTACTCTGCCTCTTGCAGGACCAGCCTCACAGGAATAATGCCATGACCCGCTGCCAGCCTGAACTGGACCTGGCTGGCCTGAACCACAGCTGCAGTGCTGTGGCTGAAGGTGGGCACTGAATCTCGAGGAGGGCAGTACAAAGGGTGCTCAGGGGCTCTTTTCTATCTGCCTCAGAAAATCTTTGCAACAAAGAGTTTCACACTCATGAGCCTGTGATGAGCAGGGAGCTGACGGACTCTGGAGTGTTCTGCGCTGCACTAGTGTAGTGCTCAGCTTCTGCTTATTGGTGCAAAGGGGTTTCTCTTTGCAGCTGGCCCTCTTTGGTTACTGTTTCATTGGCACCCCCTTCCCGGTGAGGCTGAGAACTTCTCAAATCTTTCCACTCTATTTTTATTTTACTCCAACTCCCATTATAAACTTGGCCAAAAGCAGCAAGTAGTACCTGTGTGGCAGTCTGCGTGCTTCCCTGTCTTCAAATCTCTTCTGTCAAGTAGCCTCCTCTGTCACTCTTAAGGTTGGCTGCCCACAGTCTCAGGCATGAACAAAACGCAGCCGAGTCCTTTGTCGTGGTGTAAAGAGCATGGGCTCTAGCCCACTCCCCAGCACAGTCCTCCCCAGCCCCAGAGACCTCATCGTCGTGGCCTGTACTGTCCGCACCTCTAACCTTTGGCTCTTCTCGTCCCTCGGCGGAATTGCCATTAAGTTCTCTGCGGTCTGAGCTTTCCTAGGACTGCCCCTCCAAGCACCTCTGACTGCCTCCGTAGCCAGAGGCTCCTCATTTTCAGGTGTGGTGACTTCCCTCAGACTTGGCATCAGTTGTCTGTGTTCATGAGCTTTTTGTTACTATTACAAATACTGGAGATAATTGACTTGCACTTTGGCTCCTGGCCTCGGAGCTGTCAGTTCAGGATCAGGTGGTACCATTGCTTGGGGGCTGTGGCCTGCGTGCCGCGTCGCAGTGGGTCCATCTGCTGACAACCAGAGCAGGCTGGCCGGGGTCCCCAGTGCAGTGGTACCCCAGCGACTTTAGCCCCTCCCCCAGGCTTCCTCTCCTAAAGCACCATCTTAAGGTTCAAGATTTTAATGCACAGAACTTTGGAGACCCTCACCTGACTGCAGCATCAGTCACTAGTCTCTTTAACACCTCTATAATGACCAAGCATTATTAGCACTGATATCACAGCCCTTTCACATCAGGGACCAGAAGGAGGGAGACTGCTGAAGGAGAGCAGGGCTGAGCGCCTTGAGCAGGCAGACCTCAGGGAGGGGCACAGTTTTTAGCCACTAGTCTAAACTCATGACTTCAGGGAGGGCGAGATGTCTTGCTGCTGGGATCAGGATGAAGAGCACTTGAGCCGAGATTAGGAACGGGACACATTTCTTTCTTGTTTTTTTTTTTTTTTAATTGAAGAACAAATAGCAATGAGACAGTTTCAAATCAAATTAACAGGACAGATTCAATAATTAATACATTGCAAACTGTTTTTGTAATGGTTTGGTATCGTACAAGGTGCACACATGATATTATACCTGTAGACAGGTAGCAGATGTCTCTAATCAGTCAGTGAATTAAGAGAATGTAACTGTATACTTATTTTTTTAAAGCTGAATTATATCACAGTTTCAACAATTAATACTTTCTATCTTGTTATCTTCCTAGTGGTTGTCCATAGTACCGGGAGCCCACATAATATCCTGTCCCACCACTATTAGTGCAAATCTTGCTTCTCATAGAATTATGCACAAGTACTGCATATTTATCCTAACTGTACTATTTATACAAACACAACATGGTTCTTGCTTTGTATCCTCTTTCTGTTTAGACCTGCCAAAGATGGGCACTCCATTGTCATTAAATCGTTATAAGTGCCTGAACTCGGTGACACAAGCCAACACAGTCCAGCATTCCACAATAGTGAGTTATCTGAAGAAGTTCTTGACTAGAGCCATTTACAGCTCAACTTATTATATGGCCCCACATTATATACCTCATTTTTATACTTTTCTGCTGGATGGTTAAGACCTAGATAGAGCAAGACCTATATACCAAAAGATGTAGCTTTTGTATCTGATGAGGTCAGTAAAGTCCCCTCAGGGTTTATCTTGTAATCCTGTACCTTACTCTGTAGATCCTTTGTCTGTATCAGTCATGTGGATAAGTCACTGCCATTGCTTAACCCGTTTTCTCTCTGTGAGAGCCTGAGAGAAAGTTTTCTCTCCTTGTGACTCTCCCCAGGCACACTATAGATCATCGATCTCCTTCCTCTGTGGCTCCATAATCTTGGCTCTTAGTGAGGGAAAATTAATTTTTAATATATGAAGCACACATATAATACATAAAGACACAAACAATGGTATCAGAATTTCACAGAAAGCATTAGAAAGTCTAAAATGATCAATGGGACACATTTCTGCAGGATGAAAGGGGGAAGGGAAACTTGTACCTGAAAAGGCAAGGGGCTAAGAGGAAGTCCTCATGCTGTGAGGCTTTGGAGGAACCCCCGGGGGCTGGAGCTTGTCTTCTACTTCGGGGAGTCACCAGCTGCCCCCACCACACACGGTTGAATATCAGAGGGAACAAGCCTTGTTCACTGCTGAGCCTGGGTAGACGGTGTCGGCCTATCTCCCTGCTCTCTGAGCGGTGGCGAGGATGTGCGTTGGAAGGCACCACTGCCAGGCTGTGGCTCTCTGAGAACTGGGTGTGGAAGGGAACAGCCCTAAGGTGAGAACTGAAGCCCAGATCCTGGTGGGACCTGCTTCCTTGCCTGTAGACTCCACTTCCCTTGTTCTCCTGCAAGCTGAGGATGATAAAGCACGTCCTAGTGCAGGCTCCAGAGAGTCAAGGACACTAGAGAGAACGGGTGTGCAAAGCCTGAGAAGTGCACCATGGAATAAGAAAGAGCAGCGCAGTTTTATTGCTTTGGGAAGGATGATCTTGTGATGCCCAGTAGTAATGAGCATCTGCCACAAGCAGCTCAAGTACAAATGCCATGTAGACACGGGTGAATGCAGCCCCTGGTGTTCCCAAAATGTTTCCAATGTATTATGTATTAGTTGTTCTATGAAGCAAGCAGGATGTTATGGTTAATTGTAATTTTCATCACTGTGGAAACTGAGGCCTAAGCTGTGAGCATAGTGCATGCTGGCTTGGGGTATAATGGTCCAGCCCTCCAATTTCTACGTTAGTTGGCTTCCCACAGACCACAGCAGAGACAACCATAGCCCTGCCAAACTTCTTGTTGGAAGTTGAGAGCTTTACCTCTCAGCGCAGACTCCATGGAGTGCTCTGAATGTGCAGTGATCCTGAATTTCCAAGTCTTTTTTTCAATTCAGCCCACAGCTCCCTCTTGTGCTTCGCCCTCTCAAGCTAAGATTCACCACCTGTTCTGCGACAACCCTACGGGGCTCTGCACTCCTGCGTGATTATAGGTGTTGCATCATACCGCAACAATGTGCTTGCACATCGGTCTCCCAGCCTCTTCTGCCCCAGGGATGGGGAGACCAGGCCTAGCACCACGTCTGCCCTTGGTCTCTGGTGCCAAGCAGTCTGCTGGGGATAACAGAAGCAACTCTCTCCCTGCCCTCTGTCTCTGTCTCTGTGTCTCTGTCTCTGTCTCTGTTTCTCTGTCTCTCTGTCTCTCTGTAAGAATTCTTAGGTGTCCAGGGCCATGGAGTCTGTATTCTCTCTCTCTGGAAGGAACTATGATTTATCATTTTAGGTAAACTGCTATTCATTAACTATATTCACTGTTACTGAGGTTTGATAGAATCAGTCTAAGATTGCTTAACAAATATATGTATATATAACATATATATATATATATATATATATATATATATATATATATATATCTTTTATATTTAATGCATAAACCCTGGGAACATTGTATTGGAAAATAATCTAAACAAAATAACAAAGTTTGAAAAGTAATTGAACAGTATTAACTCCCTGAGGTAATCTAGGCAGTTATAGTTAGCTAAATAAAAACACAATAAAATTTAGTTTGAAGTGTTGCTGCTTGGGTTTTTTTTCAATGTGTATGTGTTTAAAGCTCATGAAAATACACTGTGATAGATATTAATTTACTTTTATAGGTTTCTAGTGATCACTCCTAGGCTAAAGATGTGGACTTGATTCTTTTAGTCATTCCCGTCTGGTTGTGCCAAAGCCCAGTTAAAATTTTAGTAATAATGGACCTTTTATTTTAATCAAAATGCAACATTTATGTAGTCTAATCCTACTGACCCTGTGGAAGTGGAAATAACATACACACAGAAGCAGTATTTAAATTACACATATTAAGATATCCCCTAGGAATTCTGACTCAGGCCTATCCCAGTCAGAACGTTCATGCGCTCAATTCAGCAGCGGCGTCCCACTAAGAAGAGAGAGGCCCAGGTGGCTGCCCAAGGGAAGAACACGCACGGACAGGGAACAGGCAGGCTGGGGCGGATGCTGTGCAGGTGGACCCCAGCACTGCGTGGCCCGCACCAGGGCCTCCTCGTGGCGCAAGCCCCTCCTTCCCGGTGGCCCCCACGTGCTCAGAACCGCTCTGGCCTGTGCTCAGGCCTGGCAGTGCAAGACTTTCACTGCTGCTGAGTGCATTGTCACCGTCTGACTTGTGGAGCAACTGGCCCGGCCCAGCTGGCTTCCACGCTGCAGGCCCCGCAGGGCCGCTACCTGGGTGTGGACAGGGCAGGCTGAGGAGAGGAGTGCGTCCAGATCTGCTGGTAGGCCTCGGCTGGTGCAGCTCTCTGACTGATGCCTGCGTCCACATTCCCTTGCTGCTGGTCAGCGGGGGCCCCATCTGGCTGTTGGCAGCCTCTTCTCCAGCTTTGCACTTGGATAACTGCCTCCCAGAGGCTACGGTGGAGCATACAACCCACCTTGCACTTGGCAGCCTTTGCAATTTCCTACTCTGTCGCATCTCTCTGACTTGGGTTAAAGAAATTGTTCTGTACTTAAGAGCTCAAGTAATTATACTGGGCCCATCTGGCTAATCCAAGGTAATCTTCATACCTTCATTACAGGAAGCCTTTCTTACCATGAGAAATAATAGGCACAGGGCCGGGATGGGGTGGGTGTTTGGAGGCGCAAACCGGCTGGCTGCAGGGAAGCCTGTGAAGATCAGGACTGAGGTTCTGCTTCCGCCAATTTCAGTCTGTTGTGACCACCTTCCCCCTTAGCTGCTTCCTCTGCATTTATTTATTTATTTTTTTTTTGGCAGAATTGGGGATTGAACTTAGGCAACCTCTTACTCTACTGAGCTATCTTCCTGGCCCCCTTCCTCTGACTGAGCAGGCTGTTAAAGACCTTCTTGACTTTTTCTCATAGGAGGTAATTAAGTAAGTTTCAGTAGAAGGAAATTGTTTTTCGTAATTCTTGCTCGGTGTCTTTAACCGTCTTCTGCAGGTGTGCTTCCGTTTCACGCTGCAGGTGTACCTCTGTAGCTCTCCGCTTCTAGGAAGCAAGCCACCTCAACTGATTTTGTGACGAGTTTTCATTCCATGTTCTTATCATACAGCCAGGGTTTGAGTTCTAACTGCTCTTCTTTGTATGTAAGTTTATTATGAGCTACTGATACAAGGTGTTTGGAGCATACAATAAGAATAAAATATACAACACTCATTTTTGTCAATTCTCCATAGCAGATGGTTCCAACACAGTACTGCATGTCCCCCAACTCTGGCGCTGACTAGTCAGATTACAGTTACAGCCGAACCAGAGCCAGGGCACAGGTGCATCCCTGCAGGCCACTTATCTCTGTCTTCAATAACCGTGTGACCAATAGTTTCCATTAGCTTGAGCCTCAACTTCACGCTCTGGATTTTCAGGCTGTACACTCAGTTTGGATACTTTTCATTCACTGTGTGCACTCTCACCTCTGCTGGCAGGACCCCCAGATGCTCCTGTCCAGGTCGGCCAGGGTGGGGTGGGCTGCATGGGGAGGTGGGCTCCTCTTTTGCTGCTAGACTTGGTCGTGCTTTGCCAGGTGCTGCCACGTGCAGTGAGGTAGACCTGGGCCCCGCTGGCCCAGCTGGGGCTTCTCACTGTGCTGCAGCCAGGGAGAGCACCTGCAGGATGGGCGGAGCACCTGCAGGATGGGCGGAGCACCTGCAGGATGGGCGGAGCATCTGTAGGATGGGCGGAGCACCTGCAGGATGGGCGGAGCATCTGTAGGATGGGCAGAGCACCTGCAGGATGTCTTTTGGTGAGTGCTTTTTCATCTCAGAGTTGTAGCACTCGGTCCTGGTGGCTCTGGGGAACCCAGGGAGGTCTGAGTGCTGCTTCTACCCACAACACCAGCAGGCGCTGCACTGATGCACAGTGCTGGTGGACGCTGTGTTTGCCATAGCCCACAGCTTCATGGTCCTGAGGGACTCTATAGCTGTGCATCTGGTGGCCAATAGTTGAGCTGTACCAAACCCAGTGGCATACTCTGTGGCTCAAACAAGGGGAAAGACAGAGGAGGAGGCCAGATGCTATGAAACTGCCCCAGGGTCTTGCCTGGTCCACTGCACAAATGGAAAGCACTATCATGTGTGCAACACTTACGCAGGGTGCAGCCAGAGGGAGCAGCCTCTGAGCTCTGGTCACTCCAGCGCCACCTGGCTCTGCACCACGCTCACGCCGGTCACCAACAGTCCCTGCCACAGCCCATTCCCTGTATAGCAGCCAGGGCAGAACCACAACCAGGTGGCAGCAGGGGGCTCACATACCTGCATTCCTAGAGGGGGCTGATTCTTCTTATTTAGTGTCCTTCTGCAGTCCAGAGCCTTAACCTGCCTACAAAGGGTCTCAGGGGTCTCCCTCCCCTAGAAATAGTCTTTTTTTTCTGTTTAGCCAGGGCAGGCAGGAGAGGGCAGAGACCTGAGCTTTGACAAAGGCACTGATTTATGGGGCTGATTTCATTTGTAAGAATTCAGGAGAAATGACTGGGAATTGGCAGTAGCTTAACAGTTCTTATATTGTCTGTGGTGCTGGTCTGTCCCTGCTCAAAACATGCCATCTGGATGGAGACTGCTTGCCATGGGCAGCACTCCCTTCCTGCCCTCCTTTCCACGGTCCTATGGCTCCCATGTTGCTCTGGGGCCCACTCTAGTCCGCCTCGGGTGTCTCTGTGCGGAGTCTGCCGCAGGACTGGTCCTTGCTGCAGCATGATTTGCTGGCTTCCATTTCTTCATACAGCGTCTCGAGCTCCCAGTATCCCTGGAAGACCCAAACCCAGGCCCAGAATTCCCTGCTCATCACCAACGTCTCTGCCCCGAGTGACTTGGCCTCAGAGTCTTCCCACTGAGGGTGGAACAGGACACTGGTGGGGGTGCTCTGTGGTTCCAAGGTCCCTTGCATTGTCCCTATTCTCAAGGCAGGTGGGGGCCTTGGGGGTCTGTGGGTAGGTGCTGCCTTAGCAAATACAATGTCTGACAGAATGAATCGTGCTGTAAGCTGCCTGAGCCGAAGGTAAGGTGACAGATGCCAAACTCATTTCAGAATCCAAGCACGCAGCAAGCTGTGCTCATGTATTCTACATGTGTGTGTGCACACACCTATGTCAGCGTGTTCTGTGTGGATGTGCTATCTATCTATAATGAAGAAGAGCGTAGCACTCAGTAAGTGTGCACTAGCTGCATGCGCAAACTAGTCCGAGCAGGCTTCTAAATATTTGGCAGACACAGAGAGAAAGCATATAATTCCAATAACTTAAGGGGGAAAGAACTACAAAGATATTAATCTTGTGAGATGCTTTTTTTAAAAAAATGTATAGTAAGGGAAGGATTGCTTGCTCAACTCCTGCCTGGACGTTTCTTAGCAGTCTAGCTTTTGGGTTCCAGGGATCTGGAAAGATCCCTATTTGTTTATGGTCGTGGCTTTTATTGTGCTCTCCTCTGATGATTCCTGGAGTAGGAGAAAGTGCTCTGCACATAGTAGGTGCTCAACAAGTATTTACTGATTAAATAAATCAGTTGGAATAGGAGTCAGCAAATGGAGAGTCTTGGTGTTTAATATTTCATCTCTTCACTTATTTTTGACAAAACATTCTGGCATCTTCTTATTTGCCAGGTGTTGTTCCAGCCACTGTACATTTCTTTCTCCCACACACTTAGGGGACAGAGCTTGGTTGACCTAGTAGGTGGCTCTGCTTCTGGAGAGAGGTGCTTGGGGGGTCAGTGCTGCCCCCTGGTGGCTCTTGTCTCCAGGGGGATGCAGCAGCGTAGTCATATTGGCCCTCAGTCAATACCTGTGTGCAGAGCCATGTCTGCAGAGCCACGTCTGCAGACCACCTGCTCAACAGTGGAAGGGGTCTGCCTGAAGGATTTCTTTTGCTACTCATGAATTGTGATAGAAGAGAGCGTTTCTCAGCTTGGACTATGCTTCATGAAGTTCCATGGGGCTTAGGGAGGAGACCTAGAGGACAGACCGCAGCCATCTGAATGCCCCCTCAGAGATCCTCATCCTCCACACGACCAGGAACAGATGCGACTCCATTAGACTCTATTCTGTTTTATCTTCTGCCCAGGTCAGCACAGCTAGGGACTGTCACATGTAGCTAGAATACAAAGAATTAAGTCACAGATGTCTGATACAGCCAACCCTGTTCTAGAAGAGCGGAAATCAAGAATTTAGAGGGATTCTAGAAGTTCAGGGAAAAGGAGATCCACCTAGGATGTGGGGGAGGGGATGGTGAGGGGAGGGTGGCTGTAGGAAACCCATCTAGAGATGGGTTTCCTTGACGGTCCACTGGGGACTGGATTTGTGAGAACACTGAAGCATTATAGAATGTGTTTAAAGCATGCTCCAGACCTGCAAGAGCCCAGATGAGACAAAGCTGCAAGAGTTGTCTGGGTTTGTGGTTCATAAGGGAAAAGGCCAGGTATCACAGCAGGCTGTGTGGCCCAGGAAGGGGAGAGAGGAGCCGCTACCACAGTGTGAGTAGCCAGAGAGCTGAGTTTGAGAGGAGGCAGCCTGGGAAGCTCCTGGGTCTGTGGATAAGCAGGGAAGAAGGTGGGTAATCACCCCTCATGCAGAGGCAATGTTCTCTGGAAACTTCTTTCTTATGGACTCACATGAAGGGTTCCCCCAGCACCCTTATTTGTAGGTAGAACCACATGGGAGGTGGATGGAGTGGACACAGACCATTTCCACACATAGCCCAGAAAAAATAGGCCCTAATCAGTTTCCCCCTCTAGTTGAGAGTGGAGCTGTTCCCAGGATGGAAGGAGAGAGAATCCCAGGATGTAGAAACAATAAGGGAATCCCTGAATATTGGAACAAAGCAAAAGCTACAGGATGGAAAGGCCTGTGTCCCCACTCATGTTACCAGGCACTTCCCTCCTTTGATGTGTGTGTGTGGGGGGCGGTTAGTGGGGGAGAGGAGAGAGGTGTCTGCTGTTACAATCAGTCTTGCTTCTGTCTCTCTGCTCCAGGCTAAATAATAGCAGTGAAGAAGGGAGTCTGCTACTGAAGATTTCAGTAACCTCTGTTGCTCTGACTGCACACCCAGATAAAATTGGAACGATGGTTTCTGCAGGGTGAGTCAGGCCATGTTGACTCTTGCAAGGGTCACGGAAAGAAGCTCTGGGGGATCTTTGGGTTGATCCAGCCACACCTTCAGGGCGAGTCACTCCTCCTCCTCGTCCCGGATAAGGAACACTTCTGGTAGGAAACAGGACGGGAAGCTGGTGATGGCATGAGGAGCAGCGCAACGACCCTGAAGCCAGCCTGCGAGCGTGGCTAGAAGGGAGAACACTCAGAGCTGACTGACGCGAGCCGGGTATTCCTCCTCTTCCAAGGGCTGCTCTCTCTGGGGAAATGGACCAGCCAACCACTGAATCCACTTCCGTATCGTTCTGGTGCGAGGAGTCCCTGAGGTGCACGGGGACATGGTGAGTCTCTTGTGAGTCTGCTAAGCCTGCCACCCACAGTGCATGTGAAGTGGTCATGCTTGAGATGCATCCAGAGTACTGTGCACATAATCAGTGCCATTAAACCAGCGCCTGTGTCATGAGTGGGACAGAGGGACTGATGTGAGAAAGAAGGAAGGCATGGAGCCCTGAAGGAAGCTTGGCATTCTATGGGTTCCCAGGGGCTCCACCTGGCTGGGTGGTCAGGAGTGGAGCACTACACCAGCTTAAGACCAATGACTTCACGTGGTTACAGTTTGGAGAAGTTAGGACAAGTATTGCTGACACTGAGGACTTCCTAGAGGTTGCTAAGTTGGCCCCAACTGAACACACTGTTTAAGAACTCTATTGGAGGACTGTATCTTGGTTGCATTCATTTGCTTGTTGGGAAAAGAGGAAGAAGATATTTTCTCTTGAGATCACAGAGGAAGGCTTCATGAGACTGCGCAGTACCTGACCACATCTCCTAAGAAGTTCCTTCATAGCCAGCAGTGTCATGTGTACCAGAGCCTGGGCCAGGCTTGCTGTGGTCAGGGCAGGAACGAGACGACAGGAAGCGCCTGCACTGTACCTTCTGGGGTGCATGGTGGGCCTCCTACCAGGTGAGGAAGTCTTTTGGGTTTGCCTTTTACTAGCTTCAAGCCATTGAAATACTCCTTATTGACTTGTTGTTTCACTTTGTTGTTGTTTTGTTTGAATGAATACAAAAGTGAAAACAAAGTAGAGAAACACATGCACCAGTTGTCACCAAAGACAGACTGTCCACCCTTGGTCACTGGCTAAGCTCTTACTGAATGCAGCTTTATTGATGGTGATGAGGTTACAAATCACACTACCATATAGTTTTGTTGTTCCTTATAGAGTACCAGAATGTTTTAAGCAGAGAGAAATCCTCTTCCAACACTTGCTGAATAAATAGAAAGATTCTTTTAGAAGTATCCAAAACAAGCATTTCATTTCAAAGTCCCTGAGAGGGAGACTGGATGATGCTTACCCTCTGAAGGTGCAAGAGGCTAAGTGTTAGTGCTTTTGGGCTTTCCGCTCTCACACTCACAGAGCAGTGCTTGGGAAGTTGTGTTGTAGTTCCTTGGCACAAAGAGAAACACTCAAAAGAACTCATTTTCATCCTGCTCTGCCCTGGAGAACATGTGCACCAGCGGCTGGGATGGGACCCCAGCTCCCCAGGGACGACATGGACTCCTCTGATGGGAACTCAAGGTGAAATAAATGCAGTAAGTCTTTAGTCTCTTTTTTTTAATAATTTGGATGAATTCTGAAGACACATGGCCAGTGTAACTAGCAACCAAACAAAACAAAATCTTTTACCACTGTCCTATTTCCAGGCAGACCCCAGGCACGGTTCTAAAACACACTTAGCCATAGCTGCTGCTCTACCTCTGACCAGAGCACGGGCCTTACCTCAGGTGGTCTCAGCTCACCAGCACTCAGGGCACACAGCTGCCATCCAAGCCCCTGGGAGAGCTGCACTATCTGTACCATTTCTGTCTTATATGGAAGCAAAACGAAATTCATTTAACACACTGAAGGGAACTGGTGCATGAAGTATCATAACTTGGCTCTGAAAGCGCAGGCTAAGTGTGGATAATCTCTGATACAGCCTCCAAGAAGCTTTCTTACCAGGTCTGTAGCCCATTCAGGAATAGACAGCTTGAGTTTTCTGTTTCTGCTGCTGGGTAACATGCAATCTCCCCGGTTCATTGAACTAATGTGTTTATTTAACCCAGGGTTGAGGCATTAAAAATGTAACAAGTCCTTTTCTTTCAGAAAAAAAAATAAGTACATGGTTAGATCCTAAGGCTGTAGAGTGTAAGTCAGTGCAAGCTTAAACTTCAACAAAACGAAGTAGATTTTTCATCTGGGAGACTTAGAGATGCTGTCTGGCTTCCTAGGAGCAGGTTAATGAATCTCATACATGGAAGGTAACACTCATTGTTTTGGTTCTGCACACTTGTGTCTATCTTCCTTCACTGTTGCAACAGAAGACAAAAAGCAGTGCAGCCAGAGGCCCAGGCGTGCACTTTCTAGGCCTCGAAACCCACAAAGCAGAACACAAATGGTAATCTCAAATTATTTCCCCAGCCCCGATGTGTTTCCAGTCTAGAAAGCCACTGCCGGGTCTTCACACAGCCTGCCTTCTTGGGCTTTGGCTGAAGAAGGTTCCCTCATGCCAGGGTCTCTTTCTCCACTGTCACATGTCACTTGAGCTGAGGCCCCCATCTTCACACTACCCCTGAGGTCTTGAGGGGAGACATGTCCACTAAGGAAGCAAGTCTGTTTGCCCACATACAACCTGTAAGAAAGCACTTTCTCCTCTTAAAACTCTTAACAATTTGCTATAGGGTTCAGCGGTGTGAATGCCTGTGTGCCCTGGAGGGGAAGGTGCTTCAGGGGTGCTCACACAGGCTTTGCAACTTGGAGCCAGAATGCCGGCCTGCACACAGAGTCCGCTCATCAGCACCTTGGCAAGGAGTGGGCTGATCCACAGCCTGTGCTGCTTGTAACTTTCGAGCTCCGTGATTTAACTTTCCCATAAAACACTCTTTTGCAGATCTGTATTTTCCAGTCTGGGCAGATACAGAATTATAGAAGCACATGCCTTTGGAGCTGCTGTGCTGGGTGAACTTCACATTGCCCATGCGGGGTGAGGAGAAAGCCCAGCGCTCTCCCACTAATAATGTTCTCAGTACGTACTAATGACAACCTGTAGCTGAGGTATGACCACTACATACTCAGAGACAGGCATGGGGGTGATGCATGGAATTATCAGATGAGTGTAGGCCATGAGCCACTTTCTCAGTTGGAATTAAGTCGGCATCCCTCAGGAGCCCTGGGGCACTGCATAGGACTGTCTAGAATCCCTGTGTTCCTGGAGGCTTGTGCTCTGTTCATAAAATGGCTTAGTATTTGCATATAACCGACTCACAGACTCGCATGTAACCTCCAGTATGCCTGGAATCCTCTCCACATTACTTGTAATATGCAATAGGATACAAATGCTGTGCAAACAGCTTCATACAGTGTTGTTTAAGGAATCACGTCAAGAGAAGACAGCCTGAACCTGCTTATACAGAGACAGTGTTTTTCAAGTATTTTCAGTCTGTGGTTGGTGGGAATTTCCAGGCATAGAACGTTGAAAAGGAGAGCCAAGTGTGCTTCTGGTACAACCATCACCCTAGCAATAGCCACCTATTGCCCTTCTCCCTTCCGCCCTGGAGGGGAAGGTGCTCCAGGGGCGCTCACACAGGCTTTGCAACTTGGAGCCAAAATGCCGGCCTGGGAGAAGATGAGACTAATGAAAACCAGTTACATTCCCATGCATCTCAATTTGCAGGTGAACATAGGACTGGTGAGATTAATAAAAACAACAGAATACTTCTGTGTGAAATGGGTGTTAGATTTTTAGCTAGGAAGGGGAGAAGGAGTGTGAAATTGGACCCAACGGTGTGTACCCATAGGAGACCCCATCTCCCTGTAAGTGTTTTCTGTGTTCTGAACGGAGGACCATGAAGTTATTGCTGGTGGTGACTTCCAGGTTAAGCTCCTGGATAATATCCCGTAGGATGTGATTTGGTGGCTGCCCCAGATTCCTGGTAGGGTCAGTGTTGCCTGCATCCCTGTTGGTACTGCAGTAAGGTAAGGTTCTCGGGACAATTGAAATCCCTGAGGTAGAGGGGCAGCGCACAAGTACTTTTAAGAGAAAAAACGATGTAAAAATGATTTAAACACTATGTATGAATCGTATGGCGAATATCACTTCCTTTTTGCTTTAAGAGAAGGATTTAAACTAAGGCCTGAGTGGAGGACACAGGTCGCTGTCAAGTCAAAGATTGAGCTTTATGGACTTGTTGCAGGCTGCCTTTCAGAATTCTTTATTCAGTGGAGCATAGGGGGGAAAAACCCTTTGAAATACAGAATTAAGTCTTTATGGATTGGAACAATTGCCATTTCAAAGGAAAATCTGCAAGTGAATAGTTTCACATTCCTAAATTAAAAAGCAAGGGAAATAAACTTTTGAACACAAATAGTTGCGGAGTCATGGAAGCTTCACTTGTCTTTGTAAAATCCGGAGAAAGATCTCAAAGGTGAGTGTCTGCACCAGGCTGTTGAGAAACGCACGACAAGCGCGCCTGCCCCCGCGAGGCAGCTGCGGGATGCTGTTTCCCTGGTCCGCCAGAGCCTCTACTTCGCTCCGGAAAGAAAAAAACAAGAGGTAGATCATGCACCCCCAGAGCTTCATGCGACTCAGACGCAAGCCAGCCGATGGTCACACGCGACCTCGCGACGAGCGCCGCCCCAGCTCCAGCATGGTGCCCCTTCAGATGCTCACGGGCACCGAGGACACCGAGCTGGCCCGAGACTCTCGCGTCACGCTGAGGGGCATGGCCAGCGCACAGCTTGACACTCCCACGGTGGCCTCGGGCAGCTCATCGTCCTCCATCCACTCGTTGAGCTCGGGGCAGAAGCACTGCACGCACTTCTTGTACTTCTTCTCGCCCTCGTTCCAGCCGCCCAGCAGGTAGGCGCGGCCGTGCAGCAGCGAGGCACCCGCCGTGCTCACGCCCACCGGCAGCGGCGCCACCTGGCTCCACTGGCGTGCAGTGGCGTTGTAGCACTCAACGCCCAGCACGTCCACGCGCTCGCCACGCGGCCCCAGCTGGCTGCCGCCCATCACGTACACGCGCTCGCCCAGCGCGACGGCGCAGTGCCAGCCGCGTGGCGTGCTCAGCCCGGGCAGCTCGTGCCACGTGTCACCCGCAGGGTCATAGGCGCACGCGGAGCGCGTGTAGGCGCCACCCACGTAGCCGCCGGTCACCAGCACACGGCCACCAGCCACGGCGCTCGCGTGGCAGCAGCGTGCTGCCTCCAGGCCTGCCTTGGGCTGCCACTGGTTGGTGGAGGGCACGTAGCACTCGAGCGAGGCCAGGCTGCCCTCGGCGTTGCGGCCACCCACAGCATAGAGCAGCCCGTCGAACACGCTGAGGCTGAAGTGCGTGCGCTTCTGGGTCATGCTGGCCAGGTGCAGCCAGCTGTTGAAGCGGGGGTCGTACCTGGAAAAGCAGAGGAGGGACTCAGCTGCCGGCACCGCAGGGGCGCAACCGCGAGGCGCCCAGCTGGCCATAGGACCATGCTCCCCACGCCCCTCAGACTCCCCACCCCTGCAGCCAGGAACCGGCACCAGTGGCCTCGCCTCATGGAGAGCGCAGGAAGGGGCCAGAGAGGGGCCTGAGCTGATCTCACTCCCTGAGTGGCATCACCGAACTCACGACTGTCCCCAGATCATGGCTGTGCCCGTAGCACAGGCACTGCCTCCTTGATATCCTCAGAAACCCTTGGGGCACACCTATGCTGTCAGGGCCATTCCAGACTGAGCCACTCCACAGGATCCACGGCTAGAGAGCATCAGCCGAGGCTTAGCTTTTGCTTTTCCATGGCAATCCAGCCCATAAGTGGACGGCAGGTCTTAACTTATAGGTTTTTTTTTTTTTTTTTTGACACTCAGTGCTATAGCTTTATAAACTGAAAAATACCAGTGAGTCAAATACTAGTAGGCAGGAAATCAGCTCGATAAAGTGAAGTAGTCCCGGCAAGCTGAGGCTTTCTTGTGCACAAGCCTCAGGCTACTGTAGGCACATAACCCTGAAGTTTGAAGATCGTCTTTTCCTGCTGAACTCAGGTAATAAACTTATCTACACTTAGAAATTGAAGGTTAGATTGTTTAGATATTTTAAGTGAAGCACCCACATATAATGAAGTAAGTACTTTTTATGAACCACTGTGGAAAATTTCAGATCTTGTTCATTAGTTAAGCATGATGCTGTGACCATTTCATATTTATGGAAGCTTAATTTTTTAAGAAATATATTCAAGTAATATGGCCTTTGAATTCCATTTGATGGATTTATTCTGCTTTCATTCTTTCTGCATGTGTCAAAAATATTGACATTATTTTATTTTACCTTCAAATATTTAGAAGTAAAAAGCTGCCATATTTTATCGATCACATTCTATTGGCCAGTAATGGATCTGACAGTTGTCAGCAGGGCTAACTTAAAAGAAATAGTGTTATTTTGTTCTTGCCACCTAGTGTTGAAAATTAAGTTTGTAGCCAGTTTCATTCAGAAGTTAGTGTGTCAAGGGCGCCCAATTAAAAATGCAAAAATATAAATCATTATCTACTGATAGTAGGAGTCTCAGCTTCTTGTATGTAAAATCAGAGTAATTCCCTGCTTACCTCCTTGTCTTGTTTTGGAAAGTGAGTGTGTGTGACGCACTTGATACGGTATAAAGTGATGTGCGTGTTTAAGTGGCGTGTTGTTAGGCATTGCTGCGCCAACAGAGCTGACGGGCATGACTATGTCTATGTCGAGGCAGCTCCCCCCCGAACACAGAGCCGCTTCAGCTTCTTATAGAGGGCCAGTTACCTGCAGAAGTTGCTGACCGCGTGCTTGGCTTGATTTCTTGCATCGTTTTGGTCTTCCCCGCCAGCTACATAAAGAAATCCGTCCATCACAGCCACACACTGGTTAAAGCTCTTGGCGGGCATCTCCGTGAGCTTGCTCCACCCATTCTCAGGGTCTCTGTATAAAACATCTCTACTCAGGGATTTCTCTGTAAGGCCCGGGCGTCCTCCCACAGTGACCAGGACCCGGCAGGCCCCTCGGATCTTTGTTCGCCTCGACTGCAGTGTGTTCTGATGGTAGGGAAGCAAGTGGTAGTTCATAGCATCCACGAGGAGCTTGTGGCACTCAGCATCTTGCATCATTCTCGGTACAGACTGAACATAGTTGACCAGGTCTTGGGCAGAGATGGTGCCAAAGCGAATATTGCTCAAAAGATCCGCAGCATATTTCACTCTCTTTTGGTCAAATTCTAACCATCTCATTGCAATCTGGAATGCTACTATCTCAGAAGGCAACTGTAAATCATCATCTATGAGAAGTTCATTAATTTGTTCAAATGTAAGCTTCATAAATTGATCTGATTCTGCAAATTCAAGGAAGTTGTCCCGGATGAATTTCTGGGCTGCTGCTTTTGCATTTTTCAGAGAGTATGTCTCTGCGATGTTAACCACATACATACAGTTCTCAACACTTATCTCCCGGATCAGAAAATCGCTGCACATCTTTACGAGCGTGTGGATCTGAAGATAAACTGCAGCAGAGATGATGCTTCCTATGGTGTACAAGGACAGGGTCAGCTTGCCTGTGTAGGCATATGCGATGACTGTGGCCAGGCCCAGCGGGGCGATGTCGTTGAGGTCCACCCTGCGAGTTGATGGGTCTTGTTTTAGGATGTTGTAAAAGTACTCGCTGCATGAAGCCATCACTGCCTTGTGAACATCGAAGGACTTGGTTTTGGTACTGATGACTAAGTCGCACAGGAAGCTCTCCTGCCGCATTCTGCTCAGGCCGTCCAGGAGGCTGGGGCCGTAGGAAGCGTCCACCAGTTCCGAGGAGAGGCAGCTCAGGCCATCGCCCCCCTCCAGGAGCCCATTCAGAGCACTCAGTTTGCTGAGGGGGCTGTCTTCTACGATGATCGTCATCTCATTTATTCCGGCTTTGTTCTTTTTGACAGCCTTCCTTTTGGGGGCCATGGTGGCAACACTGTCACAGGCAAGGGTTCACTTTTTTAAAAGAGAAAGAAGAAAAAGAAAAGGCATGGTTTTATTTCAGTTGTGCTTCGGACTTTGAAATACTACATTGAAAACTTTTTCATAAAATGAACTATTATAAGATGATGGGTTTTAGTGCCATAAAACAGACTACTCTTCAAAGATAGATTTTAAAGATATTAAACTGGATGGGCTTTATTGACAGTTTCAACTGCAGCATGGCCTACGGAAGAGGAGTCTAGAAAGATCAATATGATCCAATGAGATTTCTCAGTGGGCATATTTCCAAGTTATTTTCATACAGCAAAGATGAACGTGCCTGATTCAACTGTACACCAATGTCATGGAATAATAAACATTATTCCAAGGCCTACTTCACTCTCATTCAAAAGTGAATTCTAACCATGTTAAAGGTTTGCCTCAAATACTAAAATTTGGAATACATGTATAATTAGAAAGTGCTAGGGAAAGATAGCTTTATTCACAATAGCAATGTAACCTATTATAATGTAAAAGATGAAAATTTAGTAAGAGTCACAATAGGAGCACTGTAGGATTCTGCCAGAGGGATGAAAAGAAAAGAGATGTGAGAAGCTGAAAGTGTAAAGAAGATCCAAAATGTACAACTGATGCTTTAGAACAGGAAGAAACTTCAAAAGGAAAGAGACACTGGGATGGGGAAATGGAGGAAAGGAAGGGAAGAGCAAAAAGAAGATATATATATATATTAATGGAGACAGATATAGTACTAGTTTCTCCTAGTTACTTGAAAGGAGAGCTTTGTGCTAATATTGTCTGGACAATTAAATGCTGATATCTTGTACTCTGAGTAACTAGTTTAAAGATAATAGCACATAATGTATTAACCATTGTTACCTTCTATTATTTTGTTTTGAAATTTTGTTTTTCTCTTTAAAATTAAAGAAAGAAAGATGGTACTGCCTTGTGTACTGTGTCCCCTTGTCCCATTCATGTGGAAGGGCAGCCGCAGGTGGCAGGAACAGAGACCCGCTTCCCTGCCAGGCCCTCCGGCCTTCTCACTCCTCTCAAGTCATCACACGCACATGTTAAATTTCTTTAAAAGACTAGCATATTTATTCCTCCTTGTTACTGTTTGCAAACAACTATGGAACAGATTATGAGCCTCTCTTAACATCATTTTAGGGTTCAGATGCATTTGATTTTTGTGTTGGGCATCCTGTGTTGACCTTTTGGGGAAGAAACCTTTTCTTTTTTGTATTTTAGGACAGGGTCTGCAGGGTCTTACTGCACAGCTTGGACGCATAGTGACCCTCCTGTGTTTAGCCTTCCAAGCTGAGGTTACAGGTACGCGCCCCCATGCTCAGTCTACCCTGTGGTAATTATAGTGTGCACAGACACAGTACTGAGACAGGTACATGGTGGGGGCGCAGTGACAGAGGTGACAATAGACGCGGCTGTACGGTTTTTGTTCATTCTTTTCACATGTACTTGACATGCGAAAGGTCCCACCAGGACCTGTGTGCACCACACAAACATGGCGTCACTGGGCCGCGTCCCCAGCTGGGTTGCCCTGCACTATGTAAAGTGGTACATGGCAGTGTTACACGGTCCAGGACAGATGAATCTTAACTATTGTGGTGTCTACAGCAGTGGTGGCGAACCTATGGCACATGGGTTTCTTTTTTTTTTTTTAAGACAAAATATATTAATGGATGGGTTGCTTTTTCTAGACTAAAACCTCAGTATTTACATTTAAATGAACTTGGCAGTAAATAAGTGGGTTCTGCATCATAGTTTGGTGCTCGTCTCTCAAAGCTTTGCCATTGCTTGTTTAGAGCAACGTTGCTGTGTAGACGCATAACATGAGCCACATCTACAGCTTAACATTTTCTCTTTACTCCATTAGAAAGCAGAAAGTGAAAAGTAAATTAATTTTAGCTGTATATTTTATTCAGCCAAATATTTTCTTTCTATATGTAACTGGTATAAACTTATCAGTGAGATATTTTACTTCTTTCATACTAAATCCTCAAAATACAGGTTGTGGGGCTGGGGAGATAGCTCAGCAGTCTAAGTGCCTGCTTGGCAAGTGCAAGGACCTGAGTTTGATCCTCAGCCCCACAGGCTGTGCCACTCGCCCCTTGAACCTGGGTGTGGTAGTACATGCCTGTAACCCCAGCACTGGGGAGGCTGAGACAGGAGGATCACTATGAGTCCAAGCTGTGTATCAAGACCCTGTACCAAATAAATAAAAAATTTTAAAAAACCCAAGCTACAGGGTGTGTTTAGAGTTATACTGCGTCATAGATAGTACTAGCCACATCAGGCATTCTGGACCCAGGAGTGACCGAGGCCTGTCACTTCAGGTGACAGGTCCTAGAGCAGCCAGCTGCTTGCTCAGGCAAAGGAAGCGAGAAACTCCCCATCACGGGGGCAGGGCAGGAACAGGACGCAGCAGGGTATGGGTTATATGGCACCCTGAGTGGGCCCTGGAGGCTGCAGCTGGAGCCTGAAAGTGTTCCTGAGGGATTTGGAACAGAGCGTTCCTATGCTTATAGGAATGGTGATTTAGAAAACTTGAGCCACTTGATTATCAGGTAAGCAAAGCAACAGATTATAGATGGAGCATAAGGAATCTGCTAGCTAGACCTAAGGATTGCGACTGAGGGCGTTGTCCTTGTGAGGTGAGGTGAGGTGAGGGAGGTCTGAGACAACACCATCCTAGCAGGTTCTCCTACCAGGACCTTGGCAAGCGGGAGTGGGCAGAGAAGGCCCTGAGGAGCGGAGGGCAGCCCCGAGCAACAGCCAGCAGAGGAGCCCCACTCACCCAGCTATGTCCGTCTTTGCGGCTAAAACTAGGTCAAAAACATGGAGGCTGTGGAGCCAGGAAGGGTTTGGACTTGGTAATTTGCTCAGAAGGAAAGCAGAGGGCAGCCTGAGGCAGCAAAATCGTCCTCAGCTTCCCTCTTACTCCTGCTAGCCACCCTAACCCACCTCTTTCACCTCTGGCCTCCACACTGCCCTGGGCTCCCCTTTGGCCATGCCCTGGGATGCTGCACTTCTGAGGAACTCCCCCGCCCTTTTTTGGTGACAAGAGCTGAGCTCCGGACCTTGAGCTTGCCTTGTGCTGTGCCGTTGAGCCACATTCAGCCCCCATGTCCCTCTCTTGATCTAAGTCTTGCTCTTACCCTTCTCCCCAGGGCCTGGCCGGTAACACAGCAGTGAGTCTGACAAATGAAGCCCAGCTGATCCACTCTGCTGCACCTTTTGTCATACGTTTTGATTTTTGAAATCACTGTCATTCTCTCCCTCACGTTCACACTTCCAACAGAGCAGCCCTTTCTCTTGAGCCCATAAAAATCACTTTGCGGAGATGCCTGCATTCTCTAGCTCTCTCTAGGGCGGAAAAGGGAGAGAAACAGCTAAGAGATGCTTAAGAGGTTGTCAGAATCACAGCCCACATATACCTTCTTGATGGCTGTATTTAGACAAACTTTTTACAGAGCAGCCTTGGCCTGGGAATGCACAGCTCCAGCGAGCTGTCTACTGCCCAGGTGTTCTCATTTGCTGCTATGTTATTCCACTGAGAGGCTGCCGCTCCTCCGGAGGAGCCTGGGAATCAGGAGCACTGGTTTTTATCTTTTTCTAGCACTAGGGACTATCTACAGGGCTTTTGTACTGAGCTATGTGCCCAGACCTTTTTATTATTATTTTAATTTTGAAACAGGTTAAAGTTGTCTAAGATCTTGTGATCCTCCAGCCCAGCCTTATGAACAATAGGCTTCAGAAACATTCTATTTGACTTACATTTTAAAGAAAACTTGGATGGGAGTTTTACTTACTACTGCTTCCCCGTCCACCAAGTGGCTGTTCAGTGGTCAGGTGCTCAGGGCTGCCCACGCTAGGTAACCAAGCCGTCACCTTGGCCACCAGGCCCTAGGGAGGCGCTGCCATAGGCTACAGTCTGCATGCGAGGAGCTCGTCCTTGCTGAGCTGCCCTGGCTGGGGGAGTTCCAAGACTTTCGCCTTCTCCTGAGCCTCAGCAGGTGTGCTTCTCTCTTCCCGCCCTCAGGGGTGCTGGTGACCCCTGTAGGATGAAGGAGATGAGGCGCTCCACAGCTCCCCAGGACTGCTGGGGCCGTCTGTGTTCCACTGTGCACGTGGCCTCTACCACAGTGAGGAGCTGGAGGAGAAGCAGCACTCGCGCGCGGCAGCTGAGCTGGTGGAACACGATGGCCGCTATTTGGAGGCACTGCCAGGTCCTTCCTGTCCCTTCCGTTTTTGGGTCAGAGTAGGAACTTTGCACAGGGTGTGGAGAGTGTCCCACCTGGGCACAGAGGACACAGCCTGGTTCCCTCTCTGCTCCAGGCAGTCACCAGCCAGAGCCGCCCATTAGGCCTGGGTGGGAGGGGCCCGGCAGAAGTCTGTACTCCTCCACCCCGCCCTCGCTGAGCCCTCGTCCAGGCCTCTCCTGGCCACAGCATCCAGGGCTCAGAGCATGAGCAGCTGGACAGAGCCATATGCATCATCGAATTCCCCATCATCTTTTGCAACTGTCAAATTTAAGCACATTAATAATTAAGTCTTAAATAGAAATCACCAAACGTGAATATGCACTATGCATTAAATGTACACCAACACCTCCATTTCTGCCTAAACTAGTAATTATACAGGTAGGATTTATTAGTTGAGGGATTACCATAGGCTGAGATCTGGCATATGTACTTTACAGAATTCATTTCTGAAATTTAAATGCCATGTACAGTCCTAAGGGCAGGTGCTCAATTTACAAATAGAGCACTGAGGAGCTTCCCCAGGGCTGAACAAGTCAGGGTGGAGGTTTGGGACACAGGAGTAAGACGCGAACCCGGCGGGGATGTGGCCCCATGTCTCACGTAGATGCAGGCTGAGCCACTCACTGGCTGGCTGGGAGTTAGCTGAACAAGGGAGAGCAGGGAACTGAGGTTTATCAAACAAAAATTTGCATATAGAGATCACAGAGGGGTTGTTTCTTGCACTGAAACAAGGGAATTGCTTTTCTGGCTATAAAATAAACTTGGGGGATGTATAAAAACTTGGGAACTTCTTTCTCCCCTTAAAGGTAGTGAGGATGTGCAGTTCTAACAGGCTCAATCAGCCAAAAACATGAGCCAGTCCAACGAGGGCCCACAGCAATCAAGTACTCCATTTTAAGTGTTAGCTTGAAGAGGAATTACCACTTTTTGGCACCAAAGTCAATCATCAATTTCATGTGGTTCAACTTGGCTTGTGGCTGTGCCATGCCTGGCTTTTACTTATAAAGTATATAGAGTACATGCTAAATTCTAACTGTACTTCTGGTCTCTGACCTTGGATAAGGGACACAGAGGGAAGAACCAACTGGGACAGAGCCTTTCTCTTGGGACCTCAGGGTCTCAGTCTGGATGGCCAGCTTCAGCCAGTGAGACTCAGGGGGTCCAGTTAAACTAGAACTTTAGAAAAGCCATACATGGTATGTGCAGAAAGTGTGTCCCAGGAAGCGCTGGCTGGATTTAATCTGGCAATCTACTTGGGATGGGCTTCAGGCGGCTCTACCAGCTGTCTGAATGTGCTGGAGCATGCTACATATGTGTCTTTATGTGTACTTTTGTGTGGAGTGGTTCGGAACACCTTCCAAGAGGGCCGTAACCCAAAACAGACCCAGAAGCACTGGACTAGGAAGCATGTTGCCGAGAAACCATGGCTGCTCTGGACCCTCACCTGCAGGTGGGTGAGGGCAGGTGACCGCATGAAAGCAGATTCTTGTTGGTCCCAAACCAGTCCCCAATGAAAGCTTCCAGAGCTGGAGACATAACAGCACTGTCACTCTGCATTAAGAATGCACTCCTCCCTGTTGCCTCTGTCCTGGTCTCCTGGGCGACACCACACGTGGGCACACTGAAGGCCATTGTGCCGCAGTGTCCCTGTCATGTCACAGGGGGCTGGATCCAGGTCAGCTGTGCCTGCTGGCCCTGCCACATTCCAGGCTCGCATCTGTCAGCGCTTGTCATGCTACTGCCCAGAATAGCAACAGGCCCGGCCATGCCACTTGCCACTTTAAGTTAAGGTTGATGGAAGAAGGATTTTCCACTTTACCTTTCTATTGCAACATGACTTTTACTACAAGGCATATGTCACTATAGATACATGTGTGCGTTAAAACACAAACCCATTTTTTAATCAAATAGCACAGTTGAGGTACTTACAGGGTGTTTCACTTTGTCCATCGCTTATATTTCTGGGAGTTCAAACAATTGCCTGATTTTTGCTTTATGAATTGAATTAAAACTGGTAATGTACCTAAGCTGAGCACGTACTGAATGCTTCCTGATGTAAAAAAAATGGAGCCCTAAACGTGTGAGCAAAGCTCAGGAGTTTGTTCTTCCTCTTTCTTTCCCGTAGAACAGTGGAGGGAACACAAGTACTAGAAGCTTTCTAGAGACCGGAATCATCGTTAGGGGATGCAGGTAATTCCACTTCTGCAGAGCACCACTTAAGCGTTTCTCTAACTGTGCCAGTCTGCTACCTTATTACATTTCTCAAGGTCCAAGTAAATGTTTTCACCTCCAGACTTTGTATTAGGGGCAGGAGTGGTCTGACCCCACTGGAGGTCCTTTAGGAAAGCGGCCCTTGACCCCCCCAAGCCCGACTGCTCCCCGCACAGTCATACACACCCCAGGTCCAGGAGACGGTGTTGGCGATGCGGTCCCAGGTCCTTCCCTCTGTGAAGTGGCAGCCAGACTGGCAAAGGCGAAATTTTAGCAGCAGCCTCGCCCTGGGACGGAGTTCTGTAGAGAGGCGGAGTGAGGGAGAAGGAGGATCCACGGGAGCCACCAGCAACCACCTGACAGCCCCCGTGCAATTTTTAGAATGACCCTGGGTTGCCCCGGCAGCCGGCCAGGGTGGCTGCAGGCAGCCAGGGCTCTCGCTCCCTGTTTGGCCTTTGTTTTCAGGCCAAGCAGGGACAGAGGGCGGGCCCTGGCTGCCCCCAGGGCTCGGGGTTTCTTGACTTGGGTTTTTTTTTTTTGAAGTCAAGATCAGAGTTTAGTGAGCCTGGGTGCCAGGAGAGGAAACTAGCTAGGTGGGTGTTTGATTATGGGAAGTAGAAAACTGCAGAGTGAGAAGAGGGGGCTGTGGGTACAGATTACTTCCTGGAAAGGTAACTAGCCTGGTCAACTCAGGGCCCATTTATAAATAGTGCACTCCTGCGATGCAGGCGCAAAGATGCTCTGAGCAGCCCCGGGAGTGTGCTGGGATCCTGCCTGCCAGAGATGCAGGTTTGCCCCGGAACTCTGTTATTCAGGGGTCTGCTGCAGGGCCTAAGGATAGCGAGTGTGGCCACACTTCCTCTGAGGAAAAGTATTCAGGGTGGTAACTCACCGCAAGCTTTCCATAGGCGTCGAGACTGAGAAGCCTGCCACAGAGCTCATAGGACAGTCAATGACTGCATCAGTGGAAATGGGTGCTCTGGTTATTCGTCATCCATCAGACGATGCACGAGGCACTCCTCCAGGCCAGGGCACACTGAGACAGTGTCACACTGAGAAAGTGCTCCACACCCCAGGAGATGGCCAGAATGAAGCCAGGCCCGAGCAGCAATGCTGAGAAGGACAGGACGGAAGGACCTGAGGACCAGGGAGCATGCAAAAGACAGGTCATGGGAGGGTTGCTGGGACGCGGCTCGCACCTCTGGCACGTGGGAGGGCAGCCATCAGGTCCAGATGGGCAGATGCCCCAGGAAAATCAGTGGCAAGAAGGAAGAAAAGCTGTGACTACCAGCTGCTAATGACGAACACTCTTTCCTAGGCCTGGAAAGCTGGAATAGGAGCTCAGGGACGGTTCTAGGTGGTCTCCCAAGAGTCCCATGTTCTCAGAGGTGGGGCTTGGGCAGTGGCTGGTCGTGGGCACTGTAGCACCAGAGCCCTCCTTCGAGGATGAGTGCATAGCTCAGTGTTCACCGAGAAGAGGCCCGTCCCAGCAGCGTGCCCTGCCAGGGCTCCCGCCCCTCTGCACACTCCCTCTGCTTCTTGGCTGCCACGTGTTGAGTGACTTTCCTCATCTTGCCTTTCACCAGGCCTTTTCTGCCTTTTTCATTGTTTCTGTATAAAAACCTTGCTGTTAGTAGTGTGTGCATGCGTGCATGTGTGCAGGATATAATGGTGACACGCACATGGGGACTCGGGTGTAGACATGACACGTCTTCATTCTTTAGACCCTGAGCTGGGTGGGGTTGCACACAGCTGTAATCCCATCACGTGGGAGGCTAAGGCAGCAGGATCACTATGAGTTCAACTGTCAGCCTGGATAACAAAGTGAACTCAAGGTCAGCCTGAACTGCATAGAGAGACCCTGTCTCAAAAAGGCCCAAACCAAAAGCATTCTTTTGACCCCTCCCCTTCTCCCGGTCCCCTTCCAAGCCAGCTGACCATGGGCTGAACTGAGAGCCATTAAGCTGTTACTCCCAGGTAGCGTGTCTCAGTTTCAGGAAAATGAAGAAGTGTAGAAGGGAGCCCACTCTGACTGGGGGTGGGCTCTCCTTCACAGCTACGTTTCTGTCTCCGAGGCTCCACGGCTCTGTACATCCCGCTTCCAGGTCTCCTGGCACCTGTCAACTCACTGGATTGCATTTCTCTCACTTGCCACCTCTAGTGACGTTCTAGTTAGCCTTTTAGTGGAAAACCAATGGGATTTTTTTTCTCTTTGCTCATGGAAAGGCTAATTTATGTCCAGGAGAGAATGTGAGAAGCAAATCAGAGTATATTTAGGGTTCATTTTCAAACAGTCATTCTTTTGGTTTTGGGATGGGGTCTTGGTGTATTACCTAGGCTGGTCTTCAACTCCTAGGTTACACAAGTGTGCCACCAAGCCTAGCTTTTATTAAAACTCTTCTAATAAAAAGGAACACCATGACGCAACTTGTGTTTGGGAGCTATAACCTTAGGAAAGGGTTGAGGCTTTAGACTGAGCAATTTATTTGTTCCCACTATTAGTGAGCATTTCTTCCATAACCTCCCCTTACCTTTACCCATAGAGACAGTTCAAATATATGCTCCATGAAGGCAGAAATCTTTATTCATCTTATTCACTCATGAACCTCAAGTGGGTAAAACAATGTGTGGCATATTGTAGATAGCAAATGATTGTTTATTGATTGAATACATATATGAGGCAGCAGGGAAGCTGATTAATATAGAAAATTTCCACCAGCAGTGAGGTTGTTGTTGTGACTATAGCTGACTATATGGTTTAGAAGGCTACAGAAATGTTTTTCCAGGAAGGGTTTAGCAAGGCTTGGATGTGCCAACAAGCGAAGGCCTAAAGGCTTAACTCAGTGGACTAAGCACTGGTTCAGGCAAGTGCAGGGACTGGGGTTTGATCCCTGACACCACAAGCCATGCCAGCCCCACCCATGGGCATGCTGAGCTGGCCACTGAGACTGGGCATGGTGGTGCACACTGGTAATCCAAGAGCTGGGGAGGCTGAAAATAGGAGGATCACTATGAGTCTGAGCTGTGTAGTGTGACCCTGTATCAAACATATCAAACAAAGAGAAGGCCTAATGCTGTAAACAGATTAAATAGTGTTTAATTTGCAATACTGGTCAGAGCCTAAAAACAAGAAAGTTTATAAAAAGGCAGACAGTGAAGGATGGGCTCAAGGGGCTTCGACTGTGAACAGAGACTGCAGTGGCAGTTGGACTAGAAGCTACATGTGTTTGGTCTGGCAGAAAAACCTTCTGTCTTTTGCCCATGTCCTGAGACTTTGGGAGAAACTGAGAATAAGAACAGTAGACTAATTAGTCTGGCAGAGGAAATGTTAAGTTAGCCGAGTGTTCAACTGTGGCTGGGTACCTCTGGTTACTTTTAGCTAAACCTCCAGTAAGATTCAGAAACAAATGGCAGAGCTGAATGGTTTGAAATTTTTCAGTTTCTCTGGAAAGAATATACCTAAAAGATTGGGGCAAAGGACAACAGGGCTGCTTAAAAGTCTAGCATTAAAAGCAAGTCAAGTACTTTATACAAGGACAAAAAGAAATCAGTCTTGAGGTTATTTCAGAAATCAGTAAGCTCACACCCATAATTGGCCTAATGTTATTGAGAACAAAGTTCTCTGGCTACCTTCTCAAGCAGGTTGCCTAAGGAACTGATTGGGGGGGGGGGTTCATCCTCTAGTGCTAAGCCATCTAGGATCAGAGCCCTCTCCAGCCATGATCTGAAGGAGAATAGCCAGGGAGACTGGCTGAGCTGATGGCAGGCCGTGGCAGGATCGCGTGGTGCTGGCTTTCAGGAATGCAGACTGTAAGGGCTATGGGATCATAGAGATGCACACCTAGGTTTTAGGAGGTCTACAAAGCCATCGGAGTGCTCAGGGAGAGAAGTGCATGAGGCCATGACCGTGAACCCCCAAGTGTAGGGAAGAGCGATGCCAGGAATGTGGGAAGTCTGCTGGGAAAGCCACAGATGGCAAACAGAGCCAGCTCAAGAAAGAGCCCATGAGCAATGTCCACTGCCACTAGCAGTGCTCTAGGGCCCTTCGAGTCCCTAGGAGCTCAGGTCTATGGTGCCCTTCTGGGGCTTGGTGTTGCTTCAGCCCATCCCATTCCATTGTCCTACTCCTCCCTTTTGAAATGTAGTTGCTTATTTAGGTTGGGAAGTTTTAACTTTCTTTTTGATTTTTGTAGGAGCTCACAGCTAAGAGTTTGTCTCAAATCTCAGAGGAGACTTTGGACATCGATATTTTAGCAGTGCTGGCACTGTTAAGGCTGGTGCCTCTTAGAGAAGGACCAACTACATTTTGCACCATGATGGATATGAGCCCTTTTGGGCCCAGAGTTGGGGAAACATGATGGTTCATATCTCAAATACCCCTGAAGTTTCAGGTTTGGAGGCAGCGCCTGGTTGGAGGGGGTAGGTAGCTGGGTGTGTGGTGTGTGGTGGTGCGCTCTTGTTCTCAGCCTGTCCCTTTCCTTTGTACTTCTGATGGCCATGAGGTGAGCCACTCTGCTCTGAAGGCTCTGTTACCATGTGGCTTACACCTTCGAACAGCTGTCCATGGACTGAACACACTGCAATCGTGAGCTGAAATAAACCTCTTCACCTCTAAACTGCAGGAGTTGTGTGTGTGCTTCAGCGATGGGAGGACTGGCTAAGTGATAAGTGCAGTCAGGTGCACAACAAACAGGATAGGTGGGTGTGGGGAGAGGGGATGAGAATCGATGGCATGTGCAAAGAGATGGTAATGGCAGAGCATAGATAGCTAAGTAGGAGAGAAATTAGGCTTCAAAGGTGAGAGATTTTGTTTATTATTGTAACCCAAGCACCAGGACATCTAGCTAATAGTATGCACTCAGTATGTTTGCTGGATGAAAAATATCAACCCTGACATGGAAAAATCTAAAGGTGAAATGCATTGTAGTATTTTTTGTTTTCAATTATTTGGCCACTTTTTGTGGAAACCAACAAAGATTCTCTAGAAAAAATGTCTTTCTAACAAGTCTTACAGGTGCAAGCACAGCTGGACAGCAGCCCATGTTTCCTGAAGTGCACCACTTTGTTGCACAGTATAATTCTAATTATGTGGCTAGCTCTGAGCTTCTACCATGAAGAGTAAGGCATGTGAAGTGCTGCTTCCCAAGCCAATACGCACAGCAGCGACTCTAGGACCTTCTAACATGCTGGTGCTGACAAGGGGGCTTGGAGTGGGGCCTGAGAGTCTGCCTTTACAGCAAGCTCATAGGTGCAGCCAGTGTTCCTGGTACAGGAACTGTACTCTGCACAGCAAGAATTTGGACTGCTGAGTCACTTGAAAAACTAAAGGAAAAAGTTATTAAAAAGGCAATAGAAAGTCAGGTGAGGTGGCACCACCTGTTCAAGAGGATCAAGGGAAGATCACTTAAACCTGGAAGTTTTAGACTATGCTGGGCAACATGGCCAGCACTCATCTCAAAAGTCAGTGGAAGCCATTCTACTAGAGCACACAAAATGCCCCAAGGTCAAACGTATAAGGCTGAAAACAATCTCCCACCAGTGCAATTGGAAATGTATGTTGTTTTACATTGCTACATTATGTAGCAATGACTAAATATTACAGTACCCTTCTGTGTTTCTCCTCTGTAAGGCCGGGGGCCAAAACATGGACCTAAGTCAACAAGCTCTGGAGTCTGGGTCCAGACAACTTCACTTTGTGCAGTGACCATAGCTGTTTCTGACTGGTTCACCACAGGGATGCCATTCTAAGCAGTAGTGTTGGACACACATGTAGAATCTCAACCACTGATTATGTAACTGAGAAAATTGCTAAATGAATGATAAGTAAATTTTATTGTTGTTCATGCAAAGGAACTATCCATATCCTCAGGAAGCCTAAAGGTACCTCAGTGATCCGAAGGCTTTCTCTCACGTTATGGCATGGATGTGTTTGGTGTGGAATGGGAAAGCTATTAGTGACCGAAAATTGTTACTGCAAGTCAGTATGCACACTAGCATAGTACGGACACTGTGCAAGCTAAATCACCATACTGAATCACATAGAGGTTACGTTAAGTAGGTTAAAAGGAGTGGTTAAAATCTATTTTAATATATGGTATTGGACTCAGTATATTATGTTATTATTTGACCAGATACTCAAGATAAAAATAATGGTGAGATAGTTTACACTTAGAGTGGGTACTGAGTCTTTAAAATCTGGCAGTGGGGCTGACCAGAGAGCTCAGCGAATTAAAGCATCTGCTTAGGCAGATGTGGGGACCCAGGTTCCATCCCTGACCTGCCGTGCCTGCCCTGCCCCAATGGCACACTGAGACAGTGATCAAGATTGAGTGAGGTGGTGCCCACCTGTAATCCCAGCACTTGGGAGGCTGAAAAACAGGAGGATCACTACGAGTGAGGCCCTGTAGACCCTGTACTAAATAAACACAAAACAAACTTCATCTTAAAAAAAATCTGGCAGTGTTTTATAATCTCACCATCTCTCAAGTGCTGACATTTGGATTGGCTTCCTTCCTTCCTTCCTTCCTTCCTTCCTTCCTTCCTTCCTTCCTTCCTTCCTTCCTTCCTTCCTTCCTTCCGAGACAGGGCCTCACTGTGCAGTTGAGGTTGGCTTTGAGCTCACGCTGTAGCCAAGACTAGTCTTGAACTCACAATGATTCTCCTGCTTCAGCTTCCAGAGTACTGCCATTATAGGCATGTGCTGCCACGAGGAGCCTGCATTTGCCCTATTTTTAAGTGTCAAGCATTAAAATAGGGCAAATGTGGCACTCACGGGATGGCCCAGGTGTGTAAAATGGACGGAAGGTTCTCACGCTGGCAGCTAACAGGGCTTCCCGAGGCTTTGTGAATAGACATCACATTGTCAGCGTGAACCGGGGAACTTCTGAGTGGACCTCCACGTTGTAGCGAGTGCCTGGGCCCTGTGAGTGGACCTCCATGTTGTCAGTGAGCGCTGGGGCCCTGTGAGTGGACCTCCACATCGTCAGTGAGGGCCGGGGCCCTGTGAGTGGACCTCCACGTCGTTGGCGAGGGCCAGGGTTTGTGAGTGGACCTCCACATCGTGGGCGAGCGCCGGGGCCCTGTGAGCGGACCTCTGCATTGTCGGCCAGGGCTGGGCCCTGT
>PVKA01022072.1:0-24785 GCA_004027165.1 Ctenomys sociabilis
GGATGGATGGATGGATGGGGTGGGGTGGGGTGGGGGGGTGGGGTAGGGTGGGATGGAAAACATTTTATGTCTCTGTGCATGTATGTGAGGTTTTGTGTTAAGAGGAATTCATACTTATTGAACACCTACTATTTGTTAATTTTAGTGGTAGTGGGAATTGAACTCAGTACCTTGTGCTTGCCAGGTAGGCACTGTGCCATTGAGCTATATCCCCAGCTACACTGTATTCTTTTATGTAGCTCTTGTGGACATTCATATAATCTTGTGAACTAGTTATTAGCAGTCCCATTTTATTTATTTTTAGTCCCATTTTATAGATTGCACCATAGAGAAAAGTGGTGCATTAAGGTTAATAATTTGCCTAAGGTCGTGTGATTAATATTAGAGCTGACATTTTAATTTTAGGTCTTTCTTGCCTTATCCTTGCCAAAATTCCCACTGTAATGCCTAGTGATGTAAATTTAGACCTCTTCAGGGGTGTGGGCAGTGGTAGTGGTTATCTTAGACTATATTGTATATTCAGACTTTTCACTTGCTCCATAAACATAGATGTGTAAGATGTGTGCCTCAGGGTATCTGTAGCATTCAGTTCATCTCTTTGCCATCTCTATATAATATTCTCTGTTTGGACAGCTGAGTTCCAGATCTAGCTTGAAGACTGCCAGTTTCTTATCACAGACCCACATGGCCCAGCTCTCAGTTTTGGTCTTCATCCTCTCTAGCATAGATTTCACCATTTTTGCTCTTTCCTGTCTTACACCAAGATTGTTTGAGGACTTCCCAAAAATAATGAGCCACGTGTGGGTGTGTTCATTCTCCAGAATGAATCACTGTGCAAGAGGCCATGAACCACTGAAAGAATAAATATCTGGAATAAGAATCTCTTGACTACTATGCCCCAGTAATTGATGGACCCTGAAGCAAGCTCTTTTTTAAAAAAAGTCTGTGGCTTTGGCCTCATGTTTCTCACCAACAGAAATAGTCTTCTGTTGAAGCTGTTAATTTCCTCTTTCTTGCTTCCCAAAATAGATCCAATGCTGTTGTCTTTGATGGACATTACCACACACATTCCGAGGTGCTCCCCACAGGGAGCCCCTTGGTGCCTGAGGAGCACACAGGGGTGGGAGTGAGCTTTCTTGGATTAACAGGATTCCAGCAGAGTAAAAGAAGGTCAGCCCATGTTTTCTGATAGTTGGATAAGTTTAAGTTAGCAAGGATAATAAAAGAGAAGCAGGTAAAGGTATTGGTAAGGGAAAATAGATTCCTTCTTTCTTGCAACTTCAAGGAGAAATTTGGTATTAAAAGTCCTTAACAGTTTGGATCCTACTCTCATGAATACCTACTTTAAACTTACACCTTTAAGAAACAACATCCAAACTCTTTAGCAGGTAGAGACATGTTTTGGAATTTCTCCCAGAAGATAGGGATCTGTTTAAATGTGTAGACAAAATACAGCAGGCCAAGCAGTAAAGAGCTACATTTTCTGTCTGCCTGTCATGGTTGCCGTCTTTGTTTCTTTGAGTGGAAATGGCAAGGAATTAACTCACAGAAAGCCTGGGACATGAGAAGTTGGATACTGAGATATTTAAAATCCATCTTTGGATTTGAAAAGCCAAGAGATGACTTCCAGACTATTGGAGAATGAGATGAAGATAAGACTCTTCATGGTCTAAACTGGGATTTAAGAGGGCATCGCTTTTTGTGAAACTGGTCATGAGCATCTCTGCCCTGGAGCTTGGGGGGAGGGGAGATTTGTGTATATATGTAGATGAGTATGTGTATTTATTTATTTATTTATTTATTTTTTTTGGTCTTTTTGAGACAGGGTCTCACTATGCAGTTCAGGCTGGCCTTAAGCTCACTTTGTAGCTCAGGTTGGTCTCGAACTCAACAATCCTCCTGCCTCAGCCTCCCGAGTGCTGGGATTACAGGCATGCGCCACCACGCCCGGCGAGTATGTGTATTTAAATGCTGTTTTTTAATTTTTTTTTATTTTTGGTAGAACCAGGTATTGAACTCAGGTCCTTGCACTTGCCAGGGAAGCGCTTCATTCTACTGAGCCATCTCCCTGGCCCCTTAAGTGCTTTTGAGGGCCCTTTTAGGATGGGTTAGATTTAGTGTTTATGCATTATCTCACTTAGTCCTTATAAAACTTTATGAGATAGGCACTAAAATTCTCTTTGGAGGATATTTGTTTGTTTGTTTCTGACAGGGTTCAATATATAGTTCAGGGGCCAGGGAGATAGCTCAGTAAAATACTGAGATAGCTCAGTAGACTTGACTGGCCAGCACAAGGTCCTCAGTTCAATTCCTGGTACCGCAAGCAAAAAAAAATCAGGCAGGGCTTGTACTCATTTTAGTCCTCCTACTTCAGCCTATGAGTGCTGGTATTACAGGCATGCATTACCACACTTGGCTGCAAGACATGTTTTTGGCCATCGTGAGAGGGGTGCATGACATGGACAAAAAGGAGATGATGAAATGGTTAGGGAAGCTTGTCAAAGAAAGTACTGTGGGAAGGATTTGTAAAAATTAGGCAGAAAGAAAGCACTGCAGCAAGAGAATGTGTAAGAGCCTACATACCACATTCAGGAAGTTGTGGGTGTGCGTGGTGCCTGAGAAAGGAGATGAGTGGACTGTGGCTCTCTGAGAAACCCGAGGTGCTTTTGCTTAGATTGCCTAGATTCTCCCAAGTGCAGGTGCTGTCCCATCAGCATGCTCCTTGGTTGGAAGGAAAAAGTGGTTCTGTGTCGCTCATAGACTTGGAGTTGAGCGCTGAAAAGAACAATGGGGTTGGGCTGGCTAGATAGATAAGTGGACTAAAGCACCTGCTTAGGCAGTCATAGGGACCACTGTTCGAACCCTGACTCTACACGCAGCACCAGTCCCTCCCCCAGGGTGGGCTGAGCCAGCTACAGAGTTTGGATGTGGTGGCACACACCTGTAATCCCAGTGCTGGGGAGGCTGAAAATAGGATCGCTATGAGTCTGAGCTGCATAGTGAGACTTGTAACAACCAAATACATGAAAAGAAAGAACAATGGGTCCTATAAAGCCTTGTTTGTGAGCTGAAGTAGTCAAAAAAGGGATTATTCTTCAATTAACAATATCTTTCTGGCCTCCTGTCTATAAAAACACCTTATTTTGGAACATGGATATGCTAAGGGATTGTGTTCTAAGTCTAGAAAAGTACCTGAAAAGGATTCCACCATTTTTGTTAATGCCCTGCAGCTCTGCTGTGTGCATGCACCAGCTGCTCACAGGCCAACTACACATGTGAAACAGATGGGGCCTGCATGGTTTCAATCTTTAACCTGGATGGGATGGAGCACCATGTGCGTACCTGCATTCCCAAAGTGGAGCTGGTTCCTGCTGGGAAGCCCTTCTACTGCCTGAGCTCAGAAGATCTGCGCAACACCCACTGCTGCTATACTGACTTCTGCAACAAGATTGACCTGAGGGTGCCCAGTGGTGAGTGGATACCCTTGTTGGACTATTGGCTCATCCTGGAGTAGGGCTCCCCATGCTTTCAAACTTCTTTGCTCTTCCCCAATCCTTTGGCTGGATCACAAATAAAGGTGCCTTTTGGATGCTCCAAAGGATCCTTCCATCCTTGGGAGTGAAGAATTCCCAAGTCATATTTTTGGGATAGAAGACAAAGGAGGCAAATTTTCAGGTTGATCCCAGAGGTACTAGCTATGGTTTGGGTAGTGGCTGAGTACCCATCAGCAGCAAAGCTGGCATGGATCCTTAGGGAGGCTATGGGACTGATCCCAAAGGCCATGGTGCCAGAGCCTTTTGAAGGAGACTTCCTTGGGAGTGGAGGGAGTCAGATGTAAAGAGGGGCTAGAATTAGAAAAGGGGGTTTGGCTATGATGTGCCTCAGTAGTAGAGCATTTGTCTATATATGTGTGTGGGCTTGGGTTCCATCTCTAGCACCATAAAGAAAAGGATGTGATTACTGAGAAGTGCTAGGCCCCACCCCTTTGCAGATCCATCATTTGGAAAGTATTACTGGGGATTGCCAAGGAGGAGGCACCAAGGGTGGAATAGAAACTGGCATCTGTCTGAAGAGTGAGATAGTTCCAAAGTAAGGTTTGACTCAACTGTTGAAAGGATACCTCTACCAAAGAAGCTGGCATTTGGTAGTATCTAGGCAGATAGGCCAGCCCAGCCAGGCTAGAAATATCAAAGGAATCTGAAACATTGAGGAGGAAAGAGTCTTTTTCACTTGGGGACAGTGTTGGAGATAAATAAGGTCATAGCATTCCCTTGTTTTTACTCTGTGTTCCTTCCCTTTCCTCTTATTTGACCCAGGTCACCCCAAGGAGCCTGAACACCCTTCAATGTGGGGCCCTGTGGAGCTGGTTGGCATTATTGCTGGCCCAGTCTTCCTCCTGTTTCTCATCATCATCATTGTTTTCCTTGTTATTAACTATCATCAGCGTGTCTATCACAACCGCCAGAGACTGGACATGGAAGATCCCTCATGTGAGATGTGTCTCTCCAAAGACAAGACACTCCAGGATCTTGTCTATGATCTCTCCACATCAGGGTCTGGCTCAGGTACTGAGTCCTTCAGGCCTTGTGTCTGTTGGCATTCATGACTGTTTCCCAGCCAGAGAGGGTGGGGTCAGAGGACTATATTTGTTTCAACTAACATTGAGTCATAGATTTCATAATTTCCCTCCTTTTGGAGTCTAACATAATAAGATATGATAATGAGTTCACAGACAGTCTGATTCCCAGGAATTCTAAACATCAACTGTAAAACTGTCCACTGCAGAAACTCTACTTCTCTTCAAGTCTTAGAACCCTACATATATCAGAATTCACCTGTTTCTACCTGACCAGTGGAGTGCTCAATTCAAGGACCCCTTTTGAGAAGCAAGAGTATGCAAGATTCCTGTGAGGTGGTGACAGCTAATCATTGATCTCTGAGCAACCACAGCAAAGTTTTAAGGATGTAGAGTAAAGCTTAAGAGTTGAGATTTGGTGAATCATTGATTTGTACCATTGCCCAAGGATGTTTTGGTGGGGATTACCATAAAAGTAGCCTGGGTTTCCAGCATAGGATAGGCTCCATTTCCTGTGGTGCCATTTTGCCTTGAATCTTAGATGAGAGTGCTGAACCATGCACTGAACCCTGGCATGGGCAGAGAGTTGAGGTAGTTAAGGTCTCAAATTCAGCTGGCTGTCAAATGAGAACATAAATTTTATAAAAGAGTTATTTTTGTTTGTTTTGCAGTAGTGGGGATTGAACATGGGACTTTGTGCTTGCCAACGGGTGCTTATTCTGCTGAGCTATATCTCCAATCCACAAAAGAGATTTTTAATGAAGAGAAACAGTTATTTCATTCTCATGGTACTTCATTCTTACAAAAGAAAAATTCATCCACAAATGAATGTATTCTAGCTAGAACACACAGGATCTTTTTTTGTGAGACTCTCATGTATTTTTATGTATGTTTCCTTGCTATGGAACAGACTGTTGTTATGTAGGGAAATTATGCCACCAGTCGGGGCCAAACATTCCTCTTTAAACACAAGGAATGCTTCGAGCTGTGGCATCTCCTGAATTTCAGTGGTTTTGCCTTTATTGAGCTCAGCAGTTGAGAGCACCAAAATGATGAAATAGTTTATTTTATTTTATTTTATTTTATTTATTTATTTATTTTTGTCTTTTTGAGACAGGGTCTCACTGTGCAGTTCAGGCTGGCCTTAAGCTCACTTTGTAGCTCAGGCTGGTCTCGAACTCACAACAATCCTCTTGCCTCAGCCTCCCTAGTGCTGGGATTACAGGCATGCGCCACCACGCCCGGCTATGATGAAATATTTTAAAGCTACATATTTTTAAAAACAATATATAGCTTGTTCTATGCTAAGAGGTAGGGCAGTGGTTAGAACTACCTGGCTGGCTCTCTGGCTTGATTTGCTGCTAGAGGAGGGTAGCTTAAGTGTTTCAGGGTCCAGGGCTGGCTGAAGTCAGAGAGGCATGGTAGTTATTTAGTTATCTGGAGCAAAATGGTTAGTGACTATTTCTCTTACAGGGTGGTTTAGTCCCTTCTAAGTTCAGAGTATGCAGAGTTACCAAGGTATTGAATTTTAATAGTATGTTTTTTAATGTAGTAAATCCACATTATTTATGGTGACTTCCAATTTTTTTAATGAATATATGCTGAATATCTTCTGAAAACAAAGATTAAAGAGACTGACCAAGGATTGGATAGAAGAGATAGATTGCTGGGAAGTCTTACAGAGGAGGATACATTCAGAGGAGTCTTAAAGAATGATTTGAGCCAGATGTGGTGGCGCATACCTGTAATCCCAGCACTTGGGAGGCTAAGGTAGGATGATAGTTTTGAATTTGAAGCCAGCCTGGGCTACAAAGTGAGCTCAAGGCCAGCATGAGCTTCATAGTGAGACCCTGTCTCAAAAAGATAAAAAAAAGAAATGAAATTTTCAGGAGCAGTGACAGCCACAATCATTAGGCCAACAAGAATACCTTGAATGAAAAGATACAAAGACATGAAAGTTTACAATGTGTCTGGACTTTATGCTAAGAAGACTGGTACAGCTTGCCCATGCTAGGGCTTGGGGACAGACTGACTTATGTGTAAATGGCCTTGGGGTCATACCTTATCTTACAAGTTAAGTAAGAGGCACCTACTGACAATTTTCCCCCCTTTGGAAGGAATTGTAACAGTGGTGTTCAGGATAAGTTAATTCATTTACCACCTCCATTAGGAAGGGTAGGATGAGGCAGGACTATGTGTGGGTGTGTAGGGCAAGAGCATGGTAAAGTGGAGACAGGACCAGGACAGTTGGAAGCCTCTTTAAAAGACAGGCCAGAGTAGAAAGGGCATGAGGGATGAGGAAGGAGAAGTCTACATTGAGAAACATATTGGTGATTCTGTACTGTTGTAGTTAAAAGCATGGGCTGTGGAGTCAGATGCTTCTAGATTGTCCCTGCTTTGCTCCTTACTGTTTGCATGTTATATAATGTTCTTTTTAAAGGTTTACAAGTATCAAAATCTACCTTACTGGTGGTTGAGAGGAAATGAAATAATTTATGTAAAGCTTTTAGTGCAGATCCTCATCTATAGAAAGATAATAAATACTTCATATCCACCAGACCAAAGGAGTAACAAGATCAGAAGGAGTGAGAGTTTTAAGGGTCAGTCATGCTGGGGCACGCTAGCTCAGTGGCATTAGTGCCTCCTGCCTCTCAGTCCAAGGCCCTGAGTTTAATCCCTGGTACCACAAAAAAAAAGTCACAATGGTAAGGGTGGTTGGCCAGATAGGGAGATATTGAATGACTCCAATGAAACACCATGAGTTGTATAAAGAGGGTAAAATAGAAATAGCATGAGTAGTCCCTACTGTACATCTGGAGTTCCATCTGTGAGCAAAGAGAGCTTGGATCTCTTTGAAGAGTCTGGTACTCTGTATCCCTGACCACCATCTGTTTGTGGGTCACACAGCACTGCCCCCTAGTGACCAATAATCAGAGCAGCCAGAAGCTAGTTCCAGCACAGAAGCCCCAACTTTTGTCTTTTTTTTGTTGACCTTTTGTCTTCCTGTTTTTATCAAAATAAAAAATAAATAAATAAATCAGGTGTGGGTGAGTTGGCCTGCTGCAAAGCTAGTAAATCTGGTCAAACATTTACATTTAGCTCTCATCTACACTAGAGATTGTTTTCTAAGGCATTATATACACTTTCCTTTCTATGTCCACTACTCCCAGTGGCCACCTGGCTCAGCCTGCTGGTAGGTTACCTAGATGTGTACAGGGGCAGTAGAAGTTCTCCATGGTTAATGGTGTAGTGTACAATAGAGGTACTTTGTTATAAGCCTTTTTCCACTATAGTAGTGAGTACAGGAGCTCCAAAGTTTAGCAAATTTGCATTGTCGGTTTCTTTTCTGTTCTTTGGTCCCCAGGATTACCCCTTTTTGTCCAGCGCACAGTGGCACGAACCATTGTATTACAGGAGATTATTGGCAAAGGCCGGTTTGGGGAAGTGTGGCGTGGCCGCTGGAGGGGTGGTGATGTAGCTGTGAAAATTTTCTCTTCTCGTGAAGAGCGATCTTGGTTCCGGGAAGCAGAGATATACCAGACAGTTATGCTACGCCATGAAAACATCCTTGGGTTTATTGCTGCTGACAATAAAGGTAAAGGGCGGGGTTGGGATATAAAGCCAACAGCATTCTCGGATGGAGGGATAATTGGGAGAAATTGAATTGATACAGGATGCACAGTTCAGTTTGCCTTCATGGTTTTTACCCATAGAAGGTGTCTGTGTAGGGCTGAGGAGATAGCTCAGTGGTAGACCGCCTGCCTAGTAAGTGCAAGATTCTATTCCATGAAAAACTCACATGAAAGCGAGATTATGCAGGTAAACAAGAAACGCATATACCCTACCTGCTCAGTTCTCTTCTCTGACATATTCCCAGATCCACTCCCAGTTGGCCCCTATCAGGGCTCTAATAAAATTGGAGTTTTGGGGGCCGGGGAGATGGTTCAATGGAATAAGTGCTTCCCTGGCAAGTGCAAGGACCTGCATTCAATCTCTGGTTCTGCCAAAAAAAAAAAATTCAAATAAGGGGCCGGGAAGATGGTTCAGTGGAATAAGTGCTTCCCTGGCAAGCGCAAGAGCCTGAGTCTGATCCTTGGTTCTGCCTTAAAAAAGTAAATAAAAAATAAAGTTAGAGGTTTTTTTTTGGTTTTTTTTTTTTGTCTTTTTGAGACAAGGTCTCACTATGCACTTCAGGCTGGCCTTAAACTCACTTTGTAGCTCAGGCTGGTCTTGAACTCACAACAATCCTCCTGCCTCAGCCTCCCGAGTGCTGGGATTACAGGCATGCGCCACCATGCTTGGCTAAAGTTAGAGTTTTTAATCATTTGGTTTTTTGGTGGTGGTTTCATTTGGTTTGGTTTGGTTTTTTGAGACAGGATCTCTCATTATTAGTTCAGATCGACTTGAACCCACTATGTACCCCAAGCTGGCCTTGAACTCACAATGATCCTTCTGCCTCAGTCTCTCAAGTGCTGAAGTTTCAGGCCACCATGTCTTAAGATATTCTAAAAATTACTAGAATGAGAAATTCTGACCTCATCTCTGCCAAAATGACAGCCATGGAAAAGCCTTCAGTTTACTTTCTGTGACATGACCAGCAGAATATACACTTACAAATAGAGCAGGCATGAGAGAATGAGGACTTGCCTGTCTCCAGAGTGTCACTGTGTAATCATCAGACTCAGTTTTTGGTCTGATGTATGTATATCTGAGATCCCTTACCTTTTTCTCCTCTGCTGTCCTTTCTTGCCCTAATTTTGAGTCTTTCTATATACCTAGGACTATGCCTAAATAAACTAAGTTTATCTTTGACTGTAAGAGGCAATGACAGTCTCTTCTCATAATTACAAGTGGGTCATACCTGGGCTTCATTGAGCCTAAGTTGTTATGAATCGGTCTGGACGAAAAACCAGTGGGAAGGGCTTTGTAGGATGTTCAAAGGTCAGGTACATAGCCTGCAGGTAACTTGGAGTGGCTATATCCTGACAAAGGCAGGTGAGGTGGGGAGGTAGCCCAGGGATGATGGCCTTTTGTTTTTATTTTTTGATACATGGGCTCACTATGCAGGTCAGACTCATAGTGATCCTCTTGTCTCAGCTGCTTTAACTTGGTAGCCTGTATTGACCACTATGGGCCAGAACCTTTGCCATTGTTAGGATCCTCACGTGTAGGAACAAGATGCAGTTCCTGCCTTCATAGAGCCCTTCAGAAGGAGGTGGACAGACAGGTGACCTTGAATGCAATCCCTGATGGGATCAGGCTCACCTTTGAGAAGTCTCTGGCAGTTGTGACACCACTTACTCCATCGTTCCGTAACTTAGAAGTTAATATCTGTAGAGCCTACAGAATACTCTATTTGTTTTTTGTTCCTAAAACAACAGTGACTATTCATTCCTTACATTGCTGTGGGGTTCGTGACAGTCTCAGCTACCCCAAATGAAGTCTTGGGCTTTGTACAAAGAGGAAGGGAGGGAAAGAATGTTTTACTCCTTCTAAGTAAGCTGCTTCTCTCTCTCTCTCTCTCTCTCTCTCTCTCTCTCTCTCTCTTGAGACAGAGTCTCACTATGTAGTCCAGGCTGGCTTTAACCTCACAGCAATCCTCCTGTCCCAGCCTCCCAAGTGCTGGAATGTTAAGCTGTGCATCACCATGCTCTACAAGCTGCTCTTTAAAGCAACAGCATCTTTTGATGAAATTTAAATTATACATTTGAAGGCATTAAAACAAATAGGTGTTCCCTTTTAACTTTATTAATAAGTCCTCAGGATTTGGTGGCTGCTTGAAGTACAGGAAGTGGCAGATTGGATGAGCCCCTTGTTTGTGATAAAGAGAAGCCAAGGTTTATGGATTTCTAGCAGCTACTCTTATTGATTCTGGCAGCTTATGTGATTAGGGCTCTGGCTGTGGAAACACATATTGGGGCCATGGAAGGAGAAAAATTGGGCTCTTCCTGCCTTTTTATCATGATGTATTTAGTATGATGCTCTGGAACCAGCACCAGCCTGAAATTTAGGAACTCTCAATCCAATTTCCAGTCACCTAGTGATAGATAGCAGCATAGATTAATTAGATTATTAGCTTTTATGTTTTCTTTTTCTTTATCCCTGCTTCCCTGTCTTCTCTGTTTTCCACTGCCTCTTGTATAGAAGAGGAAAAATAAAATGTATGTTACCCACTTTGCCTTCCTCTCTGGTAAGATGCCTTCTTTGGTAACACTTGGAGATAGACCCTTCGTGTACTGAAAAGCATTTTTTAGCCTGGAATGCAGTAAGGCATAGAGGAGATCTTACCTGCTGTCCTAGAGCTCTTTGCCTGATGAGAACAACAGACTAAAAAGAAACATTATTTTGTTGTGATTGGAGTATATTCAGACAGTCACCAGAGCCCAGGAAGATTTTCAAGGCTTTCCTCAGCCATGGTGGGTGTGGCCTGATAGCAGTGAACAAGTCTTATTCAGATCAGAAGCAGCATTGCAACAAAACAGGTACTTCTTACCTTCTCTACACATACACTTTACTTTCTCATTCCTGAAGACCTCACATTTCAAATGTGGCTAAAGAATGGACTGCTTAATGGGGCATGATGCTGGTAGGCCTGTAATCCCAGCACTCATTAATCTGAGACAAGGATTGCATTGAGTTTGAGGCCAGTCTAGGCTTTGTGGTGATTGAGTTCAAGGTCATCTTAAAACATATAGTGAGACCATGTCTCCAAAAAATAAGAATAGATTCAGAGTCCTACAGTCCACCTAAAAGAAACAAAGGAACAGACCTAGGAAAAAAGTGCTGTGTCTTCGCTGGAGCCTAGAACTGCAGAACATTGTAGGTTCTGAGAGGGTTCTCAGGCATTGGGAAGGGAGAGATGAAAAATGCAAACTGAAAGGAATGACAGGATCTCATGTTGTAGACATGCTTCCTTATTGCTGATAGTTAATGCCTTTGCTGGGACTCGTCTGTGTCCTACAGATAATGGCACCTGGACACAGCTATGGCTTGTCTCTGACTATCATGAACATGGCTCCTTGTTTGATTATCTTAACCGCTACACAGTAACCATCGAGGGCATGATTAAGCTGGCTCTGTCTGCTGCCAGTGGGTTAGCACACCTGCATATGGAGATCGTGGGCACTCAAGGTGAGTAGCACTGACCTTGGGAAGGGAAACTGGGTAGACTAAGTCGCTGTGCATCCTTGTCACTGAGAATGTTGGGAGTAGAACTCAGGAACTGCAGTTTAATCCAAGGGAAGGAGGTTTGAGACCAAGGTATACAAGGCAATCCCCCTATCACTGTCTTTAGAATTCCCACAGCAAGTCTTTGAGGTCAGTGTTTAGTTCTTTGTTAGTGGTGTGACTATTTGTTAAGGAATAATCATCTCAGATGCCCACAGGAGGCATGTAAAACATTCCCCAGCACTCCAGAAAATAAAGGAAATAAAATGAAAAGCCATCTTTTAGTCACACATTTGTTGTTGGGAACAACTTGTTTCCAGACTACGTGGTGGTGAGATCCTGGGTGTGCTAGTCTCAGAAGGTTTTCCTAAAGGAAGAAGTCCTAGAATCTTATTGCTTATTGACTACAATGTTGACTCTTTGAGAGATACTGGATCTTGCCACGGTGGCAGATATAATCCCTGATGCCTGCTTGACCAGGGCAGCAGCTCTTGCTGAACTTAGTAAGGAACCCACAATAGTAGTAATTTGTTTTAGCCTATGTACTGATATTAGCAGTCCACATCTTTCAGACCAGCCAGTGCAAGAGATTTCTTTGAATTCCCTAGCAGCTTATATCCAAGCTGTTCAGGTGGGCAAGTAGCAATAGTAATATTAGTAATGTTATCTAATATTCCTATTATTTTAATGTCTTTATTGATCTACATGAAGCTTTTACTCTGTATATTTCCATGAAATATGTACTGTCATTCTGATTTGGTGGATTAAAAACCAGAGATACACAAGAGATTACTTGTTAGTGGGAAACAATGCTAAGACTCAAACTCATAAGAGTCTAGCTTCAGCTTATGCTTCTAACACTTATAACACCTTTCTTTAAAGATCCCTAATTTTTCCTCTGACAGGAAAGCCTGGAATTGCTCATCGAGATTTAAAATCAAAGAATATCCTGGTGAAGAAAAACGGCATGTGTGCCATCGCAGACCTGGGCCTGGCAGTTCGCCATGATGCAGTCACTGACACCATTGACATTGCTCCAAACCAGAGGGTGGGAACCAAACGGTAGGAATGCCCTGGGCTTCTGTTCATACTCAGCTGGAAGATACTGAGTGCCTTTTGAATATGTATAGGAGAAAATATAGAAAAAGATACACTTTTTGGTTTTTGAACTCTGCTTCCCACAGTGGAAAGCTACAAGTTACATCTAACTGATACAAGTGCTAAAAACACAGCTTCACTGAATGTACACAGGTGTTGAATTAGAGGTATAAGGACACTGGAGAAAGAATATGGAACAGGATTTAGGTGAGAGGTAGGCATAAGGCTTGGCCAAGAGGAGGGAAAATACTGCTGTCCAGAGGTGTGACTTGTACAGAGACCCAGGATGGTAGGAAATATGTTCCATTTTGAATATAGGTGACCAAGTTTGCCAAATTGAGCAGAACTAATCTTAAGTGTGGATTGGAGTGTCCTCAAGGATTTTAGGCCTGCTTGCTACTTTATTGAGAAGTGAAATAAGGAATTTCCAGGTGTGATGGCACATTGCAGGAGAGTATCAAGTTCTGGGCAACTTTGAAAGATCCTGTCCAAAAAATAAAAGGGACTAGAGATGCCAGTGTAAAGGCTCTGAGTATCATGCACAGTACCACCAAAAAAGAAAAAAAGAGGATTCATGCCTTAGAGGTAGGACACTTTCATTAGAACAAAAGAGGGCTGTATGTGCTATATAAGTGAGTTTCATTGAATTTTGCTGCTGTTTTTGCCCTAAATCTGATTGCAGCTACCTAGAGTCTAGGGCTGAGGTGATCTCATTTATTGGGGTGGGTGTGGTTTATGAATAATTATGAATAATTACTATTCAGAGTCACCAAGGTTAACTTTGATCACCTGTAAGGTTTTAACCTGTCTGGGATCAGATAAAATAACAAAAGTTTAGAAGGAACCAGTGGCCACCTTGAATAAAGTGAGACTCCAGTAGTACAGGTACTATGTACTGTTACTCCCTATGTGGCCCACAGTGCAAATACCTCTTCCAGGGAATCAAGACTCTTGATGATTAAAAGATAAATACACACGTGGAGAGCCTTATATTGCCAAATGGGTGCTGAATTACTTAGATTCAAATTCAAAACAGGAAGAGGAACACTCACTTCTCCCCAAGTGACCATACTGGGGTAATGTACCCATACTCAAGAGGGCCCCAGAATCAGTGCTGTAATTGAAAAAGAGCAGTCATGATGATTATGTGTAACTTATTTTTTTCTTTGTTGCTTCAGATACATGGCTCCTGAAGTACTTGATGAAACTATTAATATGAAACACTTCGACTCCTTTAAATGTGCTGATATTTATGCCCTTGGGCTCGTATATTGGGAGATTGCTCGAAGGTGCAATTCTGGAGGTACCTTTATTTTTTATCTTCTCCTGTATCCAGTTCTAATATGTTGATTAATCTGAGGGTACAGGTACTGTTAAAGGCCCCTGTTCATTTACAGCCTGTCAGGTACCTGCGGCAAGAACCACACTCACTTTTAGGGTTTTTATCAAGGGTGTAGAATCCTAGAGGTAACTACTGTGCAAGGATTGCCTTGACTCTTGGGCCAGCTGGTTAGATAATCATTATGGAGGCTCTTTTGGCTAGCACATTGTCTTTATTTTTAGCCCATAAAGGTTAAATAGCCGAGGGTTAATGCAGGTATCTCCCTAAATCAGAGGTAGTGTGTCCTAACACACTGGCTCTTAAGCCATGTTCCTGCAGAACCCTGGTGTTTGATCATAATAATAGTTTAAACTCTTTATTGTTGTTTTTATGTATTTGGTACAGAGTCTCACTACGCAGCCTGGACTTGTAGTGATCCTCCTGTTCTCAGCCTCCCCATCACTGGGATTACAGGCGCGTGGCACTGTACCCAGTCTCTGACCGGCTCAGCATGTCCAGGGTTGGGCCCAGCAGGCATAGTATATGGGGCGGGTACAGCATGTGTATGCATTTTATTTTAGTGCTCATCTAGTGCTTTTTTTTTTTTTTTTTTTTTTTTTTTTTTGCGGAACTGGGGATTGAACCCATGCGCTTGCCAGGGTGGCATAGCAAGTGGAGCAGGAGTAGTTGTAATTTATAAATTTGCAGAAGGACTTAGAATTTTTTGAAAAAAGAGTTTTTGACCAGGTATGATGACATATATCTTTAAACCAAGCACTCAGGAGGAACTTTGGCATTTGCAATCAATGTTTATGTCAGAATCCAATAAAAAGTCTATGGCCATATCACTCTGAATGCACCCAATCTCGTCTGATCTCAGAAGATAAGCAGGGCCGTTCCGTTAGTATTTGGCTGGGAGAATCCAGTAAAAGGTAGCCTTGAATTTAACAAAAAAAACATTTTTTAGCATCAGCCTATATCAGTATTTAATGATCTCCAAGTGTTTTATCACATGGTCAAGTTCAATAATCCATAGAGCCATTTCTCAATAATGAAATATCCCAGGGCAGTGAAAGTAGTCAAATTAAAAATACCTGGTTGGAGTCTGTTGGCACCTTGTTTTCATTTCTGATATTTGGTGAGATTCAATAATAAAGAAAGGGCTGGCCAAATAGCTCAACAGATTAAAATGCCTGCAAGCAGGCGCAGGGGCCCGAGATTCAATCCCAGGGCCTGCTGTGGTGGCACACACCTGGAGTCCCAGCTCTTGGGAGGCTGTAAACAGGTGAATCACAACAAGTCAGATCTAGTAGTGAGACTCTGAACACCTTGTATACCCTAACCTAAAATACAAAATAATAATATAATAATAATAATAATAGAGAAAATAGTTCTATTATTTCATGGAATTGTACATCTTACATTTGGCCAGTGAATACAGAGAAAACAGATTGGGGAAACTAGTCCCATAGATCTTAAACTGTAAGTTCGTTTCTTCTCTCTTACGACATTCAGAAGTTAGAGCTAATGAACTTGCTATGTATAAACACATTTAGTCTTCACTATAAACTACAAACACATCTAAACTTCAATATAAACTTATTAAGATAAGTACTATAATCGTCTTCATTTTACAGATGAAGAATACAAGTTCAGAAAGAAGCTAGGTAATTTGTCCAAGGTTATACATCTAATAAACTAGAATTCAAACTTCAGATTGAAGCCAGGGCTTATGCTTTTAATTAGCCCTTAGATAATTGCCAACTGAGACCCTCTCTTTAGTAATCTGTCTTATTCATTCATGACAGCCAGATGCTTTCTGGAAAAAGATGTAAAAGAGTACCTTGGATCCTTTTTTTTTTAATTTTAGGTAACCGTCTATAGAATGTTCAGGGTCTCACTAGATCAGACTCACAGTGATGCGCCTGTTTACAGCCTCCCAAGAGCTGAAATTGCAGGTGTGCATCACCATGCCCAGTCTCAGTGTGCACTGGGGGTAGGGCCAACAGAGCAGGCCCTGGGATTGAACCCCTTCACCTACTTGCAGGCACTGAGCTATTTGGCCGGCCCTGTACCTTGAATCTTTTGCATTAACTTTTATTTTGAGTTATTTCCTTTAGTAGCTCTAAATAGACTTAGAATATGTTATCATACTAAAAATGAACCTTACACTGGGGATGTAGCTTAGTAGTAGAACACCTGCCTAGCATGCTCAAGATTCTGGGTTTGAGCCCAGAGGCTGCAAAGAGAGAGAGAAACATAAACATTTTTTTAAGTGTTTAACATCACAGTTGAAATTTCCCCAGTTATCTCCTAATTTTTCTCCATTGTTTGCTGTGTTGGGGTCCATATATGGTCTTTTTTTTTTTTTTTGGTGGGACTGGGGATTGAATTCAAGCCCTTACGCTTGCCAGGGAAGCACTTATTCCACTGAGTCATCTCCCTGGCCCCTATATGGCCCATTTTTATACTTGATTGATACATTTTATGTTTTTTCTAATTGCAAGTTCCTCCTTTTCTTTTAATGTGTTTGGTACAGAATCTCACTATGCAGCTCAGACCTTAGTGATCTTCCTGTTTGCAGCCTCCCCAGCACTGGGATTATAGGCATGCACCACCATGCCCGGTCTCTGGTGGTGGCTCAGCATGCCAGGGGGCAGAACCGGCCTGGCACATGGTGCCTATTCTCGAACCTCAGTCCCTGTGCTTGCCAAGCAGGCCCTTAGTCCACTGAGCTATCTCACCAGCACTTTTTTCCTCTTATTTTATAGGAGAGTCTAAGTCATTTGACCTGTAAAGTTTCTGAGACTAAATTTCACTGCGGGGTAGGGGAGAGAGCTCAGTAGAATAATTACTTGCCTGGCATGTGCAAGGGCCTGAGTTCAATTCCCGGTTCCACCAAAATAAATAAATTTTATTTGTTTCACTGCATCCCATGGAGTGGGATGCTGTTTCTGGCATTTCCTGTGAATTGGTAAAGCTAGTAGCTAGAATCCTATCTGGGTTTTCATTCTTTTCCAAGTCTTTCATAGAGGGGGCTTGTGCCTTAGCTCAGTTTATTCATCTTCTATGCATTAGCAGGATTTTTTTTTTTTCTCTAATGTATGACTTCCCCTAATTGTTTGGTGGCCTGGGAGAAAGCTCAGGAGCCTAACATACCTGCTTGGCAAGCGCAAGGTTCTGAGTTCAATGCTAGTACCCCCCCCCCAAAAAAAAAAAAAAAAACTAAGATGTAGAGTATGAATAGGAAAGGCTGGGAAAATACTTTCTTTTTATTTATCATCTTTCAAAATAGTTAATTCCTGCAAAGGTGAGTTAAATCCTTTATTAAGAATCATAAAAAAGCTGTCTATGATAATTCCAGCACCCAGGAGGCTGAGGCCAAGTTCAAGGCTAGCCTGGATGGTGGATTGAGTTCAAAACCAACTTGAAATATGTAATAGGAACATGTCTTTTTATTTTATTTATTTTACTTTTATTTTTTTTCTTGGAGAACTGGGGATTGAACTCAGACCCTTGCGCTTAACAAGGAAGCACTTTTTCCACTGAGCTGTTTCCCCAGCCCCCAGGAACATGTCTTTTTAAAAAATCATTATAAAGCTACTGTTGGTGCAGGCCTGTAATAGAGGCTGAGGCAGGAAGATTGAAAGTTTGTGTCCAGTGTGAACAACTTTGCAATTTAGTGAAACACTGTCCCTTGACTCAAAATAAAAAATTACAAAATGGGCTGAGGGTATATAGTTTAGTGCAAAGGCTCTGGTTTACTCTCCAGTGCTGCTCCCTCAAATATATACACACACAGACAAAGGTGCATGTGTGCACACACACACACATACACACACATGCACAGAGATACATATATATGAGGAATGTTGGACCTTAAAATAATTGCTGAAGCTGGGCATGGTGACACGCCTGTAATCTCAGTACTTGGGAAGTTGAGGCAGGAGCATCATTTTGAGTTCAAGATCAGCCTAGGCTACAAAGTGAGCTCAAAACCAGCCTGAACTGCACAGAGAAACCCTGTCTCAAAATAAAGCAAAAAAAATTTAATCAAAAAATTATTGCCATCACACTTTTTTTTGTGGAGCCGGGGATTGAACTCAGGCCCTTGCGCTTCCCAGGGAAGCGCTTATTCCACTGAGCCATCTTCCCGGCCCCTAACCATCACACTTGTCTAGTTGGGGGCTTTCAGCTTCATGCCTTTTGAAGAAACCCCAAAAGTCTTTGATAGTTTCTCTATTTTTTTCAGTGAAAAAGATGCCCTTATCTTGACTACTCTTACATATTTATTTTTTGAAACAGGGTTTCACTATGTAGTCCAGGGTGGCCTTGAATTTTCAGCAGTTGTTCTGCCTGGGCTTCCCAAGTGCTAGGATTACAGGCATGTACCCCATGTTTGGCCCATCATGTATTTTTTTTTCCTTCCTCCCATCCATCCATCAGTCCATCTGTCTTTCTGTCCTTGCTTCATTTTGAGACAGTCCCACTGTGTTGCACAGGCTGGTCTTAAACTACTGAGCTCAGTCTTCCTGCCTCAGCCTCCTGAGCACTAGACTACTGATGTGTACTGGCACACCTAGCTCTACTTTATTGTATTTATTTTCTCCTGAGAATCAATGAGCCCTAATGGAAAGTCGCACTTAAAAGTTACAGTGTGGCTGTTGTCATTGCTTTTGGATTAGTCTTTCCTTCCTTCTGTCAATAACTCAGCTATGTATTTTCTTTTCTCCCAGGAGTCCATGAGGAGTATCAGCTGCCATATTATGACTTAGTGCCCTCTGACCCTTCCATTGAGGAAATGCGAAAGGTCGTTTGTGACCAGAAGCTACGTCCCAATATCCCTAACTGGTGGCAGAGTTACGAGGTAGGATTGTGATTCCTTGCCTTCTGTGACTAACTCTTCCCATCTGTTTGACTTGTCTGCCTTAGAAAAGGTTTTTCTAAGTAGAATAAGTGCTTGCCTAGCAAGCACGAGGGCCTGAGTTCAATTCCCAGTTCTGCCAAAAAAGAAAGAAAAGGTTTTTCAAAAATGAGACCAATTCCCAGGTGCACCCTATAACACGGTACAACAAATGGAAAATTTCATATCTAACCTCATGTAACAGATTGTGATCAAAATACAAGTGTAGGGGCTGGGGAATAAGTGCTTCCCTGGCAAGCACAAAGGCCTGAATTTAATCCTCGGTTCCACCAAAAAAAAATACAAGTGTACTAAAAACATAAACACCTTCAGGCTGTGTATATAAAACAGATAGATGGGAAACATAGTGCATTTCATGTTTAAGCTTCGTTCACATCCTTAGCTTATAACATCTGTGCACAAATATTTGAAATGTTGAGGACTCCAAATCTGTAACATTTGTGGACCTCTGAGTATAAGGATAATCTAGTATTCTGTACTTTTACATACTGAGTCTTCTGTGGCTATGGACATTTGACCTGGTCCTGATAGGGTGCCCTTTGGAGGTGGCAGCATAGTAGAAAAAAGGGTTCCTGTCCAGGGTACAGGTAAGGAAGGTGGTCAGCAAGAGACACAAAAAGTAGACCTGGTCACTAGGTGAGCTACACAATGTAGCAGTCAGGGAGGGGCATTCTTTATTAGTAATGGCAGGGGACGGGGGTAGTGGAGAAAACAACCTTTCTAAAGATGCACAAGAGGTGGGACTGATGTGTGAAGGGGTTAGGAAAGAGAATTTGAGCTTGGGACAGATGGCAGATGAAATAGACATGGACAACATCTGTTAGAAATAATTGAAATGAGGGCAGGCTTATGATGGAGCTCTGAACATGGAGCTGTGGTGTCCTGGGTCTTGAAGAAAGGAGAAATGAAGATTGCTTAGCTCAGTGCATGTGACTGCCTTTTCAGTCATAGCCCTGCTTTTCTGTTCATTTATGTACCCAGCTTTATTAAAGTATAACTGGCAGAATAAGTTGTTCATGTGCCAATTTGATACCTATATATATTATGAAATGATCACCACAATCAAGTTGTTGCATAGCGCTAGTTACCTTTGTATGTATGTATGTTGTGAGAACATTTAAAATTTCATGGACTGAGGGTATAGGTTAGTGATAGAGTACTTGCCTGGCATGCATGAGGCCCTGGTCTCGTTTGATTTTTACACCACAGAATAATCCAGTTTTAGCAGATCTCTGGTATGTGGCACCATGTTAACTCTGGTGACTAGATCCCCTGGTGCACTCATAATAGACAGGGAAGGTGGTCTCTACCTTTAAAGAATGAAACCACTAGAGGGCATTTCTGCATTAGATACAAAATCACTTGGCTTGCTTTTTTTTTTTTTTTTAAAGACGGGGTCTCCTTATGCAGATCAGGCTGACCTTGACTTCACTGTGTTGCCCAAGCTGACCTTAAACTCACAGCATCTTCCTACCTTGACCTCCAGAGTGCTTCAATTATAAGCTAAGCTCACATTTTAGCATTGCAATGCGTTGTCATTGCATAATAAAGCAGCATTGTCCGAAATATTCCTTGGGCTGCCTAAGTTAGATTTACTTGAAAGTAAGGCTAGTCTTTACCGGAAGCGTCATCTTCTTTCCTCTGCGCGGCCTGTCCTTCAAGGAAGGAAGGGTTTGCAGCATATTTCAGGGGCCAGGTATAGTCTGACTGACTGAGGCAGTGTAGAGAGCCCACAGGGCCCGGAAGTCTTCTCTGATCGGGTCGCGCTGACAGCCAGTCTCTCTGCAGGCATTACGGGTGATGGGCAAGATGATGCGGGAGTGCTGGTACGCCAATGGCGCAGCCCGCCTGACTGCACTGCGCATCAAGAAGACCCTCTCACAGCTCAGCGTGCAGGAAGACGTGAAGATCTAGCCTGCTCCTTCTGCCCTGCACACAGTCCTGGGCAGTGAGAACTGTAAGCAGCTGCCGTGTTGAGCTTACGATGGAGGCCTACCTCTCGTTTCTGCCCAGCCCTCTGTGGCCAGAGCCCTGGCCGGAAAGAGGGACAGAGCCCGGGAGACTCGCTCACTCCCATGTTGGGTTTGAGACAGACATCTTTTCTATTTACCTCCTGCTGGCATGGAGACTCTGAGAGCAAATCATGTGGAGAACTCAATGCCGCAACTCAAACTGGTCGCAGTGGGAAGTCTGCAAAACTGGTACATCTGGTACAGAGCCAGGAGTAGTGAAAGGGTGGCCTGGGAAGGACCAAGAAAAGCCAAGTTGTTGTCAGTGCTAGGCAGCACTGAGGGTTTCCTCCCAGGGACCAGCCCCGGTACACCAAGGTGGCCCAGAAGTACAACCCCTCTCATAGGCAGCTCTGAGCCACATGCTCTACCCCTCCTCAGGACACCTGGAGGGTCTGCCAGTGGTAACAGAACCTGCCACCTGTCTGTCCAGCTCTGTGTGCATGTGCCGAGGTGTGTCCCCTGTTGTGCCTGGTCTGTGCCACGCCCTTACACGTGTATGTACATGTGTGTCTGTAGGTGCACACTTACCTGCTTGAGCTTTTTGTGCATGTGCAGGCTGAGGGTGTGGTTGTCATGCCGTCTTTACTTGCTGGTGCCTCTGTCATAGTGAGCAGCATCTAGTTTCCTTGGTACCTTTCCTTGGAGGTCCCCCCCAAACCCCTGCCATGGTGGTACTCTTTAGCAGGCTGCTCCCCCACCCTGTGTCAGCACAGCTCTCCTCCATTTTAAGACTGTGGAACCAAAGCTGGCCCAGTTGTCCATAGCAGAAGAGACTTTTGGGTCAAAATGTGACAATTGGGGGAGAGGGATGGGCAGGAAAAGAATCTTGGCAGAAATGTTGGGTGTTGTAGTGTCAGCACTGACCATGGGAAATGAGCCAGCCCAGGGCATCGTCCTCAACAGCATCAAGGAAGGGCCGGAGAATCCGAAGCCAGATCTTGGACTCAGGATTGGAGTGTCACATCTGCCTGTCCCCTCCCAGATTCTTCAGACTGCGGTATATATTTTTGGTGGTGGGTTTGGGGTAGGGAAGGGGAAAGGGGACAAGGAGTAGGGAGGGAGCCAGGGGTGGGAGGGGGGCATCTGCATGGGCCTTTTACTGGATTATCTGTTCAGGGTGGAGGGAAAAATGAGAGATTTGCATCCACTTCAGGGGCCCTACTAAGGGAACAGCCTGAGCCGAACCTGTTATTTAACCTAAGTATAGTATTTAATGAAGTCTAGAAGCACGGTTGTGGGTGGTGGTTTGGTCAGCATATTCTTAAGTATATAATAACTTTGAAGCCATAACTTTTAACTGGAGTGGTTTGATTTTTTTTTTTTTTTTAATTGGGAGGGTCTGGATTTTAACTTTTTTTAATGTTAAGTTTTTATAAAAGGAAAACCATCTCTATGTAATTACCTCTCAGTCTATTTGTTTTTTAAAAAATCCCTTAAAACAACCACAAAAAGGAAAATTCTCCAATCTAACGCACATAGCTTGATCACACTGGAAATTGTTGTACCTGAGCCTGTTTCCCACTCAGCAGTGAGTTTTCCTTGCCCTGGAGGCTTGGTCTCTCTTGCCTCCTGACCCCAACCTCATTACTGGAGTACCCCAGTCTTTGTGCAGTGCCCAGAGCTGGGTACCTGGTGCTGGCTGGGCCTGAGAATCCTTCAGAATAAGACTGGTTTGGGTCCTACTCTGGGAGCACTGTAAAAGTACATGGGTTCCTGCTTTGAGACCAGATGTTTTCGTAGTTGTCCTTAGAGCCTGGAATTATTGCTCTTAAATAAGACCACTGAGGAAGGAAGCTCCTCATGTCTCTCCTCACAAAGAGACTACTCGGGGATGGTTAGGCCTGGGGTTTAGAACCCAAAATACCACATTTATTCTGACCTGCTTCCTGCGCTGGGGAAGGCACGTTATGTATACTGCATCCAGCTGGCAGTCCTCTGCCAAAGCCTAAGGAGGAGAGAGAGAGTCCTCCATGCCATTGGCCTCCCCATACTTCTGGCCTATTTATTTTCTGATGTATTTTTCCTTGCATTAAAAGGATCTTCCTCTAATCCTTTGGGCCAATTTACTGGCCCCGGATTCATTTCCCTGGAATACCAGTTGTGTCTTTAAGGGGACCTTCTTTATCCTCCTGCTGACCTCCCACTTGCCACCTTGCAGCAGAACCTCAGCAGTTACAGGTGATGACGGAACGTAAGACTCCTTCCCTGCATCACGGCTAGCCTGTAGAACCTGCCGCGTGTGCCCACCCAGCACTCCAAGCCACTAGCCCGCTCCCCAAGGGCCCTTTTGGCCTTGTCACACACCCTTGTGTCCTCACCACGCATAGTCCAGCTCCTGTACCTCTGGGGAAAACGGAGCAGTTTGGGGGGAGACTCCCCTGCTCACCCCTGCCACTCTAACACCAAGCAAGAGCTGGGGCAAGTGGACGCTGTTTGTGGTTCCCTAAGGCTAACTAACCCTGATCCAAAGGGCTACCTGCACCTCTGGATTCTGGATTCACAGACCAAGTCCAAGCCTGTTCTTATGTCACCATCAGGCCCCTGAACGGCGTTCTCGGTACTTCTGTTTGTTTTTGTACATTTTATTAGAAAGGACTGTAAAATAGCCACTTAGACACTTTACCTCTTCAGTATGCAAATGTAAATAAATTGTAATATAGGAAATCTTTTGTTTTAATATAAGAATGAGCCTGTCCAATTTCTGCTGTACATTATTAAAAGTTTTATTCAAAGACCTTTTCCATTGCCATGGCTTCCATCTGGAGAATGACCACCCACCCGCTTTTGTCAGGGGGAGTTGGGAGTGGGGCATACCACGTGGAGGCAGTATTTCCACCACCCTCTTGCCTGGGCTTGACAGCAGTTGGTGCTGGTCACTAAAGAGGTACTGATCTGAACACCTTCGGTCTTCCTAAGACATGCTGTCTTGAGAGGGGACTTGGTGTGTAAACAAGCAGAAAGTGCTAGCACCTTTGGGCTTTGTATTTACCTCTGGCATTTTTATCTGTTTACAAGAGGGTCTTAATCCTGGTTAGTCACAGGCCACCAAGTTTCAAAGGCAATGTAACAAGCTTCCCCAGCTTTACTTTTCTCCTAGGTTGGAGTATGATTGTGAGCTGTGGGCTGCTTAGTAACCGAAATGAGTCTTTGATGGTTTCACTAGTATTTTCATGGTGAATAGGTATGAATGTCCTATACTACTAGAAAGCAGGGTCCAAAATGGCAAATTCTAGAAGCAGTGGTCCTGCAGTGTCCCTGCCAAGAGCTCTTAACTTCCATCCCCAGACTGCTACACTATAGGAAGGGCTGGGCAGTCTCCATTGTGCTGTTTGTAGGGTCTTGAGGACAGTTGCTTCCTCCAGGTGAGCTCCCTTAAAACATTTTAAAGCAAGTATCATCAATAAATACTAAAAACTTACTGTATACTTAGCACATCAAAGCCCACCTTATATGTAGTAACTATTTTCACCCCCAACCCTGAGAGTTTCCCACTGAGCTATCGCAACAACCCTCCATGTGTCAAACTTGGAGGGAAAGGGAGGGTTAGGGGAGTCAAATAAATGGCTCAAGATCATGTAGCTCGTGAGTAGAAAAGACTTTGGGGTCTAGGACATTGCCCCCAAACTGCAGTCTCTTAGAAACTGCATTTTTCTGCTTCTATGACTAGTTCTTCACCCAGGCCTTGCT
>PVKA01022072.1:24885-37789 GCA_004027165.1 Ctenomys sociabilis
CTTACATTTTTATCTTAGAAATTTGCACTGTAAAGCCTGCCCATTATTCTAACCTGTTACTATATTTAAACCTGCATTACCATCCAGAGTTCCCCATTGTTATCCAGACTGTTGGCCTAGAGAAGCTAAAGTAACTTACTCTATAAGTTTGCTCTTAAGTTTGACACATGGAGGTTTATCGAGATAGCTCAGTGAACTAAGTGTGTGCTTAGGCAAGCTCAGGGACCAGGTTTCAACCCCCAGAGCCACATGCTGTGCTGGGCCTGCCCCGGCACAATGAGCCAGCCTAATCCCAGCAGGTATGGTGGCACACGCCTCTAATCCCAGTGCTGGGGAGCCTAAAAACAGGAGGATCACTAGAGTCCAAGCTTAGTAGTGAGACCCTGTACCAAACTTTTGGCCCATTGACCCAGTCAGCTGCTAATTACTGTGTCCTGGGCATAATTCTGTCAACCAAATAACAGAAGAAGCCCAGCTTTCTTGCTGAGATACTGTGCTTGCCACATGTTTGGTCCATTTGTCTTTTCAGAAGAAGAAAATAGTTTGTAGTGAGTTGCAGTCTAATCCAAAGTCTCGTTGCAGGCCACAATGCACGTCAGTCACCTCACCCAGGCATGGACTCAAAAGTCACTGGGTGTAGTCTGGAGGTGCAGCTTGACTACTCTGAAAACCTTGATGGCAAAGCATTCTGGTGCCCCTTCCAGTACCCTTGGGAACTGCTGCCTTGCTTCTATAAGGCGCATGATACAGAAGATGTGAATTCGTTTGGATGTTGTGTCTCTTGGGGTTGTGTTTCAAGCCTCTGACATTCCTGACTCCAGGCCATGAACCTTTAGTCCTGAGAGTACACTTGCTAAACAGAACCAAAACTAAACTCAAGAGCAGTGGAGTTCAAGTGACTTGACTTAGGCATACAAGAGGGATGCAGAGCAAGGTGGGATCAAGCCAGCAATGGTGTCATCAGGGTTCTCAAGAAATAAGACCAAGAGGAGAAACACAGCTCCCTGAAGGGTGTTATGGAACCCTATCTTTTCCTTTCTCTTGATTGCCACCATGATGTGCTGCCTCATAACAAGTCTAAACCTCCAGACTGTACATCAAAACTTCACAAGGGCAGTCTGCTTTACTCAGAGACCACTGATTTAAATGTTGATCATGGGCTGGCAAGATAGCTCAGCGGTCTAAAGCGCCTCTCAGGGACCGTGGTTCGAGCCCCAGCACCATATGCCATGCCAGCCCCTCCCCCCAGGGCAGGCTGAGCTGACCCACCCCCACCCCCGCCAAAAAAGAATCTGTGATAAATAAATGAATTTAAAAAAATAAAATAAAGATTAAATAAATAAATAAATGTTGATCATATACTTAGCCTGGCATGGTAGAACACATGTCTGCCAAACACTTGGAAGGCTCACGCAGGAGGATTGCCATAAGTTTGAGGCCAGACAAAACTACATTATTGAATTCAAAGCTGACCTGATCTCCATAGCAAGACTGTCCAAAAACAGTATCTGTACAGCAGTATCTGCTGATGTCTGACCAAACAACAGAGCACTGTATAACCTATAAATTGTGGGGTACCCCACGATGTGGAAAGATGGGTTTTAGGGAATATGGCAGCCTGGTGCCGTTGGAGAATGCTCCTTGGAAGCCGAAGATTTGGGGCTAATGGAATAGTGAAGATTTTAGGAACAGTTGGGTAAACTGGGCTCTACTTAAGCCTCTGGTGAGCAGACTGTGTGTAAAACAGGCAAAATACAAACAGCCCACAGGCCCTGCACTTCAAGAAGTTGTGAAACCAAGAGGTCAGATTTGCACATTGTAAGACAGGTTATTGTGAGTCCCATCATAGCAGTAAGCCAGGTATCATGGGCAGGTGAGAGTGATAGGGAAAGTAGGCAGCACTGCCCCTCCATAGACTGTTCCTAGGTAACTGTCAGAGCTTGCGATAGGGACAGATGGAATGGAGTGGGGATAGGAGAGTCAAAGGGACACTTCTTTAGAAATACACATTGGCCTAGTGACTGACAACAGAAAGGGTTATGACTTTCTTAACCCTTTCCTACACTTATTAGGAAAGTGTAGCAGGTTGTGGATATAGCTCAGTGGTAGAGAACTTGCCTAGCACACATAAGTACATAAGTTCCTGAGTTCAGTCCCCAGTACCACAGAGAGAAAGGAAGAAGAGAGAAATTTCTGTTCAAGAACCAACAGGTGACCCAGCAGGGAGGCACACACTTATAATCCCAGCATTCTGGAGGTTGAGCAGGAGGATCATTGCAAGTTCAAGGCCATCCTGGGCTACAGAATGAGTTTAAAGCCAGCCAGGACTACATAGACCCTAAAGCAAAACAAAACCACCAAAAAATAAAACAAAAATAACCACAAATGCTCATTGTGGCTGCAGCCAGGGAACCAAGACATGAGGGAGTCTGTTGGAGCTGTTCAAGTGCTAAGAAGTCAAGACTTCATCCTGGGAACCAAAAATGGCAAATGTCACCAGCTTCTCTGGGGCAGAGCTGCTCACTGTGAGAATCTATTAGTGATGTTTCTTCTTGAGCCGGTTTCCAAATTTTTTCTCAGCATGGATTCTGTCACATAAATTAAAATCTGTCATTCTTGGTGTAGGGATTAAAGCAGTTGATTATGTCTTAGGCTTTAGTTTTGCTTTGGGTTGGGTTTGTTTGTTTTGAGATAGAGTCTCACTATATAGCCTAGTCTGACCTAGAACTCTCAGCAATCCTCTTGTCTCAGCCTCCCAAGTGTTGGGGTTACAGGCATGTGTTACTCTGCCTAGCTAATGTCATAGTTTGTTTCCACTGCTACTGTTTGCTTGTTTTTTTAAAGTCCTATTTAGGACTGGCAGGGATCTAGCTCAGTGGCAGAACACTTGCCTACCATGCATTAGGATTCCATTCCCAGTACCGCCCCAAATTTTTTGGGGGGGCAAGGTCTCATTGGGGGGGGCAAGGCCTTGAACTAACTCTGTAGCCCAGACTGACCTCAAAACACTCAGCGATCCCCTTGCCTCAGCCTCCCAAGTGCTAGGATTATAGGCATGCACTACCACATCCACATTTCTTCAAAAAAAATGTTTATACTACATGATATAAAACAAACTTGCTGGGGAGATAGCTCATGGCATAAGCTGGCAAGCGACAAGTTTCTGAGCTCAATCCCCAGTTCTGCCAAAAAAAAAAAAAAAAAAAAAAGAACAACAAAAGAATGCCGGGTGTGGTGGCACTTGCCTGTAATCCCAGCACTTGGGAGGCTGAGGCAGGAGGATTGTTGTGAGTTCAAGACCAGCCTGAGCTACAACGTGAGCTTAAGGCCAGCCTGAACTGCATAGTGAGACCCTGTCTCAAAAAGACCAAAAAAAAAAAAGTCTAGGCTTTGGGGAGGGTATGCATACTGTCTTCCCCTGGGAAAGGAAACCAGGATTTAGCAACTTGTGCTGTTTGTCAAAATGAAAAACTCACAGGCTGGGTCCTCAGTGCTGTGATTTTTGGACTTCACTGTGCATACCTGCGCTGAAGTGAGGTGGGGAGGGGGTAATATGTACTCTATGTTCTGGGAGTGGAACACTAAAGAAAACCAGACCTAGGGTCAGTTGCTTCCCTTCCTTCTGCCATTCTAATCTGTTCAAACCAGGAACCTTGCCATCTCCATCTAAAAGGCAAGATAGGGGCCGAGGAGATGGTTCAGTGGAAGTGCTTCCCGGGCAAGCACAAGGACCTGAGTTCAATCCCTGGTTCCACAAAAGATAGATAAATAAATAAATAAATAAATAAATAAATAAATAAATAAATAAATAAATGGTAAGATAGGGGGCCTGCCCATTAGCTTAGTTGTTTAAATGACTGATTAAACAAAGCACTCAGGATCCTGAGGTTCAATCCCCAGATCCCCAGAGCTGCTGAAGGCATCTTGAGCAAGCAAGCAAATAAATAAATAAATAAATACAAGATAGCCTTTGGCCCCTGGGCAGTACTAGCCCAAGACACATATCCAAATAGCAAAATAAACAACCACATCTGCCTACACATCAGATCACTGAGCTATGCTGAATCCATCCTGCTCTTGGCTTCTTCCCCTAGCAAGGCCCCAGCATTGACACTCTCCCATGGACACTGGTGGGCAGTCAGAGTCATTTAAAAAAAAAAGGAACCACTCCCTGCCCAGCCAGCTGCTTACCAGCTGTCCATGCCTCCTGAAAGAGGCAATGTCATGCAACTGGGGCCCATCCCCTCATTCCTGACAAACCAAAGACCCAGAAAAGCCCAGGCCCTCCACCTCCTGTGTCTCCAGCTCAGAAGCAATGACAGCATCCAGAGAGGCTCTCAGTGAGTGACTGCTCCCTTGGAGTCCTGGATCCTGAAATAACCAAACTAGAGCCCAAGACTGAAGTTGAGACTCAAGAGGAGCCTGAGCCTCAGTAGTTCTAGCCTCAGGTGCTCTGACTTCCTGATGGCAGCCCAGGACTTGAGCAGGTCTGTGGGGGCAAGAGTGAGCTCCCCATCTCCCATGCAGACTATTTTGATGGGTCTGGGAAGGGCTTGTTCTGAAAGAAGGGACGTTACCTAGGCCTTGTCAACTAGCCAGTCCTCACTGTGTGCAGTACTCAGGCCAAGTGCCATCCCCAGGCCTGCAGCCAAAGCAACTGGAATGCACCCTGAAAGAAACCAATTGGGAATAAGGTACAGAATGAGTGCACATACCTGAACAGAAACAGCAATGGGGGTTTTGCAATGAGGCTTCTAGGAGGGCCTCGGGGCAGGTGTCCTGTTTTAGGAAGTCATAGGCAACAGGCAGGGTACAAATGCTGCCCCACCCTCAAGCTTGAAAGGGCTGCAACAGACAGGAGAACAGATGCTAGCAGTCAGGCTTAAGAGGTGGCCTTGCAGAGCTGGGGAAGGCAGTTTTAGGGGCCTCGTGAGCACTGCCTGGCATAGGAAGGTTACTGTGCATGGGAGACCCGCCAGCTGCCTGCCTCCTCCTAATGGTTTCACCTGCAGCCGGGTAGAACCGCTTCCATGGCATGGTCAACTTCTTCCATGTGACAGGTGTGAGATTCCAGAGCTCAGCGGGCAGCTGAACACAGATCCTCTTGGGAGAGATAAGAGGCTGACACTAGCCTGCCTTCCACTCTGGTTGAAAGCTTTGTCTGGCATGGTGGGCGCATGCTTGTAACCCCCACACTGGGGAGGCTGAAGTGGAGGAGTGCTGAGAGTTCGAGGCCAACTACAAAGTGCAAGGCCAGCCTGAACTACATAGACTCTCTTTCAAAATAAATTAAAATTTAGAAAATATATAAATAAATATTTCCCACAAGACTTATGGCCACCAGAGGGCATCACTACTCCATATTGGGGCTTTCCATCCCCTCCTTGGAGAAAGTGGGGGAGACTCAGAGGAGGGAGCAGATACCAGTCTCAGGAAGCTGCCAGCAATTGCATGAACAGTGTGAGGGAAGAATCCTGGACTCCATTGCCCATTTGCCCCAAGTCACACACTGTCTTAGTTACTTTTCTCTCATTGCTGGGACAAATACCCAAATGAAGGAAGGAAAGGTTTATTTAGCTCACAGTTCCTGGAAGTTTCAGTACATACTCAGCTGGCTCCAAGGCAGAGTGGCACAGGGCAGAGAGCAGCAGTTCATGGTGGCTCAACAGCAACAACGCCACAAAGAGCAATCGCTGAAGAAGTCTGTCTCTCTTGTCTGTTATATTCCATTCAGGCTCTCTGCCCCAGGCTGGAGGAAGTACTCACAGCTATAACCTACCAGCACTAAAACCCATAATCCCAGCCTTGATAACACATAATCCCAGTGGATCGAGTGAGTTAATCACAAACTCTAGAAGTCCCCACCCCATGACTACATGAGGCTTTGGGGGACAACTAGACACAAACCATGACACAGAGAGAGAGAGACAGACAGACAGACGGGGGGGGGGGGGGGAGAATATCCAGGTCCTGCCCTTTTTTTTTTCTTTTTGGGTACAGGGAATCAAACTCAGAACCTTTCACTTGCCACATAGGTGCTGTGCTGCTGAGCTATATCCCCAAGCCTAGTCCTGGGCCTTTCTAGTTTAGGAATTTCAGGATTTAGAAACCACCCAAAAGTAATAGGGCATGATAACACTCAATGGGAGGATCATTCTAAGTCCAAGACTAGCCTGGCCTACAAAGTGAACTCAAGGCCAGCTTGAACTACATAGCAAGACTCTGCCTCAAAAACAACCTCCCCCCCAAAAAAAAGCAATCACACAAAAGTCTTTTGGTTTTTAAAATTTTATTTGCTTATTTATTTGGTACAGGTCTCACTACAAAGCTCAGACTGGTAGTGACCCTGCTGTCTCAGCACCCCCAGCCCTGGAATTACAGGCATGTGCCACCATGCCCAGTTTTGGTGGCTGGCTCAGCACAAGGCCAGTATGGTATGCAGTACCAGGGATGGAACCTGGGTCCTTTCACTCGCCAGATAGGCACTTAGACCCTTGAGCTATCTCCCCACCCTACACAAAAGTCAATGAAAATTGCATTCTCTGGACCCATCCTTATTCTAGGTTCTCTGGGGCTTGCTTGCTTTCTTTTTCAGTATTTTAGGGATTTGTATATGCTAGGCAAAGGCTCTACCACTAAGCTATATCCAGTCCTTTCCTTTTGTTTTCCTTTCTTTTTTTCTGTTCAGTGCTAAAGATTTTTTTTTTTTTAATGTATTTAGGACAGGGTCTACAGGGTCTCACACTACTGTAGGTAGATCAGACTACTACTTATAGTCCCATTTATTTGTTTTCAGCTTCCCAAGTGCTATTGGACTTGTAGTGCTTCTGCTTTCAGCCTCCCAAGCCCTGGGATTACAGGGGGGCACCACCACGCCCAGTCTCAATTGCTGTCTCAGCACGCCCTGGAGGATGTGGTTAGACCTAACAGCTGCACTCTGCCTAAGCAAGGGCTTTAGTCCACTGAGCTATCTGCCTGGCCCAGTGCTGGGGATTAAACCTAAGGCCTTTTACTAGGCAAGTGCTCTACCACTAAGCTACATCCCCAGTCATTCCCTTTCTTTCATTCTTTGTTTTGGCGGAACTGGGGATTGAACTCAGGTCCTTGCGCTTGTCAGGCAAATGCTTATTTTACTAAGCTATCTCCCAGGCCCCTCATTCCCTTTCTTATCTTGAAATGGGGGAGCCCTAATTGCTCAGGCTAACCTCAGACTTGCCATTCTCCTGCCTCAACCTTCTGAGTAGCTAGAATTATAGGCATGTACCACAGCATCCAGCTTCTAGAGCTTTCTTTCTAGCAGGAGAAGAAATTTTAAATAGAAACTTCAATTCTCTGGCCAGCCAGATAGCTCAGCAGACTAAAGCACCTGCCTAAGCAAGTGTAGGGACCAGGGTTCAATCCCTGGTGTGCTGTGCCAGCCCCACCCCTGGTGCATGTTGAGATGGCAATTAAGACTAGGCTTGGTGGTGCCCATCTGTAATCCCAGCACTTGGGAGGTTGAAAGCAGGAGGATCATTATGAGTTCGATCTTTGTGATGAGACCCTATAGACCCTGTACTAACTACATTTTCCAAAAATGTACCAATTCAAAACAAAACAAAACTTCAGTTCTGTCACTTGGAGGCAAAAAGGAAATCCACCAGCATAAACTTTTTTTTTTTTTTTTTTTTTTTTTTGTCTTTTTGAGACAGGGTCTCACTATGCAGTTCAGGCTGGCCTTAAGCTCACTTTGTAGCTCAGGCTGGTCTCGAATTCACAACAATCCTCCTGCCTCAGCCTCCCGAGTGCTGGGATTACAGGCATGCGCCACCACGCCCGGCTCACCAGCATTAACTTAAGGGGTCTCCACCCCCATGTCCATCTGAAGGAAGACTGTTACAACAAGACAAGACCTGTTAGACACAGGTGCTGTACCAGGCCTATGGCATCCACTTCCCCAGGTTTCAGGAAAGAAGGCATCCTTTAAGTCCCCCTCTGGGAAGAAGAGGCTGTGAATGGGTCGCTTCTGAGGGTCCCTTCAGAATAAATACAACAGAAACCACTGTACCGCTTGCTTCTCCATCTCCCCACCCCCTTCCCCAACACAGATGCTGTCAGGGGTAGGCAACAGACGGTCCAGAGGTCCATCTGTGCTAATATACTCACAATAGAGTCCCATGTTTCCCCACTGACACCCCCTCCACCTCTCAACTAAAACCACTTGGTGGCCCAAGGGGAAAATGGGAGGCGGGGGAGGAAGGCACTAAGGGAGCCACCCCTGCCCCCACCCAATGAGCCTCCTGCCATCTGCTTATACAGTCACAGAGAGCTGGAGAAGTGCCCCCTCCCACCCACACCTCTTGGGGAGCTGGGGGCCCTAGAGCCTGGGGGTGGCAGGAGACAGACACACAGTCCAGGAGGCGAGACCAAGAAGGCAGATCAGACAGACTGGGAAAGCCTTTCCTGACCTCCTGTAGTGGGATGGCCCCTGCCCCTCTGCATCCCCTATGCCACATGTCTGACACCCCACACATAAAATATGCCACTGTTTACCAGACCAAGGGCCTCCCAGAGCCCAGCAGTTGGCCAGTCCTGGCACAAAGCAGGACTGAAAGGAGTGGGATGAATGAAGAAGTAAGGAAGGGGTCTGGGGAGATGGCTCAGAGGAATAAGCGCTTCCCCTGTTAGCGCAAGGGCCTGAGTTCAATCCCCAGTTCCGCCAAAAAATAAAAAATAAATAAATAGGGAGATACAGGGATATATTTATTTAAAGGTGGGGGCGGGGAGATGGCTCAGTGGAATAAGCACTTGCCTGGCAAGCGCAAGGGCCTGAGTTCAATCCCCAGTTCTGCCAAAAAAAAAAAAAAAGTAAGGAAGACGCACCATGGGGTGGGAGTGAAGAAGCAGCTCTGGCACCAGGCTTCTTGGGTTTGAATCTCAGCTCTACCATTGAGAAACCTAGCTGGTTTGCATACTTGCGGGCCCCATTTGTTTCCCCATTTGTAAGGTCCTATACCATAGTGTTGTTATGAGGACCAAGTGGATTAATACATATATGGAAAGGTGAACTACGAGCACGTGCCATGAAGTGTCAGCTATACAGCATAACATATCCAAGAAGACAGGGGGAGGGGACGACAGGGACAGTGCAACCCAGGCCTCTGTGTCATGCACTGCGTGGGGATGTGGAGTCCCAGCTTGCACTGACAGCCTGTGGTGGCTAGCTGCTCTTTAGACATCACACGTGGCCTTCCACTTCCTCCTCTCACTTCTTATTTGGGCACCACTGACGACAGAGACTTTGCTGGGCCATCCCTGCCTCCTCAAGGCCTAGCAACCATGGCAACGAAGAGCCTGGGGGATGGTCCCTAAGACAGGGTCAGAGAATGGCTCAGCACCCACCCACACTGCCTTGGGCCCATCCCCAATCCCGTGAGTGGAGAGTCAACTCTGAAGTAAGGATACGTCTGCTGGGAAGAGGGCCCTGGGCTCCGGTGTCCAGAGCTGAGGCCAGGATTATCCCGCAGGGACCACTCCAGACCTTCGGGGGGGCCTACTCAGAATAAGCCTCCTACTTTCAGGGTTTCACATCTTCCCTTTGCCCAGACGCTGGGAAAGGCAGCTTCTTTCGGCTCTTGGGACAGCCTCAATAGGGGAAATCCCAGATCTCTCACTCCCAGAGGACTTCTGTACCTTCACTTCAGAGCCATCAACTCCCTACTCCCTTCATCCCAGGGATCGCAGCCCTTCCCCTTGCTAGGCCCTACTGCCTCCGCCCCTCCTCCCCCGGTCTCTTGCAGTCCCCGCCCCCATCTTTTAATCTCCACCCCAGGACCCCAAAGTTCCTTACATGACCCTTTACTGTTTCTCTTTTCCATTAATCGCTAAAGGCAACCACTCTCAAATTTCAAATCTCACAAGGCAAGTCCCTACGCAGAACCCCTCCAGGTATCACGCACACTCGGGCCCCGCCTCGGGGTGGCAGCCCTCCTCCAGCTCTTCTAGCGCCTGAGATTGCCAAACCCAACCTGCAGGTCCTGAAGTTTCCCCAGCTTTGCTGGCGGTCGAACGCCTTGAGCCGGGGCTGTCTGGGCCAACCTCCCCCGGGGGCGGAGCCCGCAGCGTTGTGGGCGGGGCCACCGGCGGCCGCGCGCCTCCCGGCTCTGGAGGCTATAAAGGGAGGCGACCTGCGGCCCACCGGGCTGGTTTCCGCCAGCCGTTGCCGGCGCTACGAAGCGCGGTGAGCGCCGCCTCCGAGGGGCGCCCGGCGCCGGAGCCATGACCCTCCGCCGACTTAGGAAGCTGCAGCAGAAAGAGGAGACGACTGCCGCCCGGGTTCGGGACTCGGAAGCCGCTCCAGCTCCGACCCCGGCCTCGGGTCCCCCGGCTGCAGCCGCCAGCCCGGGGCCCCCCGGGGACGAGCTTTACGCGGCGCTGGAGGACTATCACCCCGCCGAGCTGTACCGCGCTCTCGCCGTGTCCGGGGGCACCCTGCCCCGCCGGAAGGTACGTCCCCCGACCTCTCCCTCCCCCAGACCCACTACCCTCCAGGGTCCCTTCCCGAGGAGCCCACTCGGACCCCTCCCCCCGGCTTTTCTCTTTCGTGTCCACGGGGTCTCCTCCCACGGAGTCCGCCCCACCGCCCCAGCGCTGGCCTCGTCGGATCCTCATGGCCCTCACTTCCCCCGCCCCTGCGGCCTCCGTTGCTCTGGAGGCTGCGGCCCCCGCCTGCAGCCGCTCAGTCTCGGGGGCTCGCTCTCCGCTCCCCACGCACCGCCGCCCCAACTCTTCTCTTGCCTTGACACCTCTCCACCACCCTTTCTCCCATTCCTCTATCTGGCTTTCCATCCTCCCTGGCCCGCCTCCCTGTGTCCCGGTGTTTTGAACCCCCGCAACCCCCTCCTCCTGTCCAGGCTTCTGGAGTTGGAGCAGGAGAGCACGGGATGAGATCCTGCTGCTCGCCCGGACAAGTTGCGAGTAATAAAGCCCAGGGTTGGAGAGGGTCCAGTAGCCACCGGCGTGCTCTCTTACGGCGAAGAAGTGCGAGGGGCACCCCAACCCCGGAGAGCACCCTTCGAGGGTGCACCGATTCTTGGGTGTGGGACATCTGACATGCGGCACCACTGCCAGGATTCCTGTCAGGATAGTCTCATGGTGCCTGAAGGGCAGAAAGGATTAGAGCCGCGTGCCCGAACCTAGGGTCACCATCTCTTCCCAGGCTCTTCCTCTGGCCCAAAGGGACCTGAACGCTCAGAGTGAGACGCAGGACTCAGGTTTAGGAGAGGGGACTGGTGCCTTTCTCCACTCATCCCCCTCCTCCTCCCTTGGCCGTGGCTCCCCCACACACAATAAACAGCTTGTTGGGAATTTGCATTTTATGAAAATCGGGTTGAAAGACAAAGGGGTCTCTCTATGCTGCCCAATGTTCCCTCCCTGATCCACTTGGGAATCGTTTCCACCCCTGAGGTTAATCTTCTGTTCAGGAGAAAGAGGGCCCCCTCTCTTCCTTCTTGCCTTGGACAACTTGTAGGTTCCAGTGTGAACTGGAGCACACTCACCAGGGAAGGCCTGGGGCTGTTTTAGCTGGCAGGGAAAAGGGCTGGGCGGAAGGGAAAGGGCTGGGCGGGATGGAGCTTCCTCCTAGAACCAAAATTTTAAGGAAAGCAATTGCTTAAGTTTATCAAGGGCCCCAATGAAACTGGGATCTTTTTAGCTGTCACTTCTTTCACAAAAAAGAACCCTAATTTTCTCTCCTTAAGTACACTGATGTTTATGGACAAGTTTGACAGCTAAAATTTCTTTATCCCCAAAAGCAACAAAATATATGGCAGTGTGGAAAGACCCATCTAGCTGGGCACAGCTGGTTACCTGCAGCTGGTCCTTGAAACAGTCTGGACTTCATTGACTCTTCCACATTCACACTGGAATCGCCAGCTCTCCTGAGCTTTTCCAAGCCACAGTGGCTGAGAAATTAGCTGGAGGACCCATGTGGTAGGGGATCCCTGGAGTGCCTCAGTGGGTGGATCCAGCCACCCTCTGCCCTTGAATCCCACAGGAGAAGAACCTTGCCTCAGCTTTTAGGGTCCAAAAGGGCTGAGTCCCCACATGCACTCCCCTCTCCTCCTGTATAGAGACTGTTCTAGGGTCACAACCCTCTCCCCAGCCTGGAAACCATCAGGGGCCTTAGTGGTTTATGTGTCTGGACTTAGGAGGAGGCCTTGTGAGGTAAACCTGGGAGCACTAGTGTAGTTGTTCTCTGGAGACATTACTCCAACACCAAAACAGGCTAAAATTGGGAAAGCACAGGTAACAGCAGGTGAGGTGCTGCATCCAGAGCTGAAGCCTGCATGAGGAAGCTCACAGAGTGGGGCTTTCAGCATCTACTCAAGGACAGCGCCCTCTCACCTGGCTTTACTTCCTACCCAGGGCTCAGGATTCCGCTGGAAGAATCTCAGCCAGAGTCCTGAACAACAACGGTGAGTCACCAACATCCCCCATCCAGCCCCTGATACGGTCCAAAAGAGTGAGGGCAAGGGGGTGTGACAATCTCCCCCTGCCTGGGGGAGCCACTCACCCACCTGTAAGCATTACTTCTCTGCTGGAGTGTGTGGGGGGGTGCAGCTGAGGGTGTGGGCTGTGTGATGGGATGGTAAGGAAAGGAGGCAGGAACTTTGAGTCACTAGGTGCTACCCACCCATCATCCCTACAGTTTCCCCTCCTTGGAGAGATCTGGATCCATGGGTGCTGAGGGTAGGGGAGTAGGCGAAGCCTGTGGAAAACATCCTATGCCAGGATTAAGAGCCTTCCCTGGCCACCAGCGAGCCCAGTGGGCCTAAGCTGCTTGGGAAAGGTGACCACTTGTAGGAAGGACCTAAGGTGTGGGTAGAAGTAGATCCTTAGCCCAGGACTGGGCGGCCCAGTTTCC
>PVKA01022073.1:0-37687 GCA_004027165.1 Ctenomys sociabilis
TATTTTATTGAAGTACAAATATCAATCAGACAGTTTTAAGACACCTTAACAAGACAGATTCGATAAATTAATACATTGCAAACTGTTTTCATACTGTTTTGGTATCGTACAAGGTGCATACATGATATTATACTTACAGACATTATTATAGCAGATGTCTCTTATCAGTAAATTAAGAGTGTAGCTGTTTACTTATCTTTTTTATACCTGAATTATATCAAAAATTCAATAATTATTTTCCTAGTGGATGACCATAGTACTAGAAGCCGACATAATATCCAGTCCAACCACCATCAGTGCAAATCTTGCCTCTCATAGGATTATGTAGAAGCACAGCGTTATCGATCCCAACTGTACTGTCCATACACACACATCATGAATTTTTCTTTCTATACCCCTTCATTTTTGAAATGCCAAGTGATGTAGAGTAGTTTTCAATGTATTTATGTGCTGTCTTAGTCACTATTCTCTTGTCTGAGTGCTTATTAAGATTCTTTCCAAATTTGTGGGTTGTCTTTTTACTTTCTTGGGGGTTTCTTTGGACATGCAGAAACTTTTCAATAAGAGGAGTTCCCAGTTGATTCTTTCAGGTACTTCCAGTGCTGTTTGATTTTTGTTCATGAACTGCTTGCTTAACCCAGTATCTTCAAAATTTCCATCTACCTTCTCTTCCAGGTGATTTAGTTTTTCTGTTTATATCTTTAATGCATTTTCACTTTAGCACATGGCAATAGGCCTGGTTCTAACTTCACTTTTCAGCCTGTGGAGAAACAGATTTTCAAGCACCATTTGTTGAAAAGGTTTCCTTCTTCCAGGGAATGTGTTTGCCCCTTGGCAAAGGTAAGATTGCTGAGTGTATTTGTAGCTGTATCTGCATCTTCTGATGTGCTCCATTGATTCTTGGGTCTATTTTTCTTGCCATTACCATGCTGACTTTATCACACTAGCTTTGAAGTATAATTACAGGTCAGGGAGTGTAATGCCTCTTGCCTTGCCTTTATTGCCCAATATAGCCTTTGCTATTGTAGGTCTTCTCTTCTTCCAAATAAATTTTAGGAATATTTTCTCTAGATCTCTGAGGTATGTTGGTGGTGTTTTCATAGGAATTACATTAAATCTCTACAATACTCTTGGGAGTATAGCCCTTTTCACAGTATTGGTTCTGCCTATCCAGGAACAAGGAATATAATTCCATTTTCTGAGCTCCTCTTAGATCTCTCTCTTCTGAGTACTATAATTTTTATTGTATAAATCTTTTACTTTAGTTAAATTCCTAGGTATGCCATTTTGTGAGGAGGTGTAATGGTGAAGGTTACTGTTTTTCTGATTTCTCTCTCAGCGTGTTTATTATATGTTTAGAAGAATGCTATTGATTTTTGCATGTTGACTTTGTAACCTGCTATGCTAATGAATTTGTGTATTCTAGGAAATTCTCAGTGAAGTATTTTGAGTTTTCCAAGATTAGGTGATCTTCAAATAGGTAAAGAAGAAGTTAAACTATCACTATTCTTATTCCTTTTCTCTCTTGTCTAATGGCTCTGGCTAGTATTTCCATAACTCTATTGAGTAGCAGTGGTGATAGAGAACATCCTTGTCTTGTACCAGCTCTGTCAGTAGAAGACTTCACTTTTTCCCCCCAGATAGAATTATATTGGCTATTGGATTGTCATAAATAGCTTTTACCAAATTGATGTCGAAATCATGTGTTCCAATTTTCTGTAATGTTTCGATCATGAATGAGTATTGAACTCTGTCAAAAGCCTTTTCTGCATCAATTGAGGTGATCATGTGATTTTTGGATTTGGATTTATTGATATAATGTATTATGTTAATAGATTGGCATATGTTGAACAAACCTTGCATCTTTTGGATGAATACAACCTGGTCATGGTGTATACTCTTCTTGATTATTTACTGTATTCTATTAGCTCAAATTTATTGAGGATATTTTCATCTGTGTTCATGAGGAAGTTTGGAATTTTCCCGGAGGAACTGACAACATTATATAATAGTGATATTTGTGTACCAATGTTTATAGCAGCACAATTGTGATAGCAAAATCTTGGAAACAACTAAGATGTCCGTCACATGAGGAATGGTTGAAAAAGATGTGGTATTTCTATATAATGCAGTATTACCCAGCTATACAGAATGATAAACTTGAAGCATTTATATTGAAGCAGATGCCACTTGAACATATACTCGGATCCCGCCCATGCCCACCCAGCCCGAGAGACCAGCCTGAGACAGCAGGGCCGACTCCAGCAGCCGCCTCGATCCCACCCAGCCTGAGAGACAGGCCTGAGATAGTGGCTGACTCCAGCAGCCTCATGGACTCTGCCCCAAGCCCTCCCAGTGAGTGGGAATATGCACGACTCACCAGGTTTCCCAGATCAGTGAGCGTGTGGTGAGTCTGAGGGAGAGCCTTTGGCTTCTTTCTGCGCGGTACCCGGATCCCCACCCCCAAGCCCTCCAAGCCAATGACCGGCCTGAAACCTCAGGATCCACTCACCAGCACCTCCCCAGATCCCCTGCCCTAAAGCCCACTGAGTGAGTAGGAATTTCCCTGACTCCCTGGGCATCAAAGTTCAGTGAGCATAGAACTCCAGGCCTGCTGCACCAGAGAGACATTTCCCAGCAATTCCCTGTCCAACCCACCCACGGCCCCAGACCCAGTGCAGCTCAGCTGGTGAGAGCTCCAGGCTGGATGCATGAACGCCAGAGAAACATTTCCCAGCGATTGCTGCTCCTACGCACTGGCCCAGACCCAGTGCAGTTCGGACTGGAGTGAGAACTCCAGGCCCAGGGGCATTGAAGGGCCATTTCTCAGAGATCTCGAGTCACACCCCATGGCCCAAAACCCAGTGCAGCCTGATCTGTGAGTGAGGGCCCCAGGCCCTTGGTGCCAGAGGGACCTTTCCCAGCCTTCTTGGGTTCCAGCCTGTAGGAGCAGACCCAGCACAGGTTGGCGGATGCAGCACAGCCTACCTGGTGAAAAAGAACATCCACTATCATTTTGGGAGCCCAGAAGATCCACCAAAGCCCAGGCCCGCCCACCTACAGAGTGACCTCCCTCACACAGGAGGACCAACTCCGGAAATTTTTTGGATCCTCGGCGCAAAGACAGAAAATCCAGTGGGAATTTTCATTACTTGCTCTGCATCCCAGTTTGGTTCATGCTCGCCTGACCAGGGAACCAACAGAGGGGAACCACAGAAGCTGCAACAAAAATGAACTGAACACAATAGCTAGATGCAGGACAGGCATACCTGGATAATTTCAAACTTAATAGACTGGCAGCTGAATCTCATAACAAACTAAGGTTATGGCTGCGCCAAAGCTCTACACCAAAGGTCAGAGGTCAGTGCTATAGAAAATGACAAGGACAAGGAGAAAAACGCAGTCTCAGGCCTTGTGTCCACCAGTAAGGGCAGAGGACACTAGCTCAGCTGAACTGAATGAATTAACAGATACAGAAGCAAAGGAACAATAGCAGAAAGGTATAGAGGAAATCAGATGAGAGGTAATTTCTCAAATAAAAGAAGAAATATCTGAACACATAGTATCTGAAATAAACAATACCAAAAATATTGCGTGGAAAAACAATGCTCACCCAGAACAAGTGCAGAAAGCACTATTCCAGCTGAAACGTATGAATTAACAGCATCTGAAGCAAAGAAAATACAGCAGAGAGGTCATGAGGAACTCAAAGCTGAAATAATTTCTGCAATCAAAAAAGAATTCTTTGCAAAAATATTCTTTGAAGTCATAGCATCTGAAATACAGAAACAAGTCCAGAAATATACAGAGGAAATGCAACTTGGAAGAAACACTGCAGAAAAAAAATTAATAAGGGGAGATGGCTCAGTAGAATAAGTGCTTGTCTGGCAAATGCAAGGATCTGAGTTCAATCCCCAATTCTGCCAAAACAGAAACAAAAACCAAAAGTTTGGGCTGGGGAGATAACTACCTCTAAAGACATGGAAAAAAATTGAGATCAGAAATTAGATGGATTCCTTGAATGAGCAATACATAGAAGAACTAGAACACATGAAACACAGAGATATAGAAGAACTAAAAATATCAATCACGAGTCTTCAAAACCATTTGAGTGAAAGTGAAGACAGAGTTTCAGATCTTGAAAACACCAGTGCAGCTAGTGAAAAGGTGAGAAAGGATCTCTTAAAAACAACAAGAATGCAGGAAAAAATAATCCATCACCTACAAGATGATGCCAGGGTGAACAATGAGAGAATAATTGGTATCACCAAGAATGAAGGAGTCAATACAAATGATCTAAAAAGAATTTGGGGAGAAGTAATCACAGAAAACTTCCCAAATATTGGAAAATAATCCAACATTCAAGTAACCGAAGCATATAGAACACCCAATAACTTCAACTCAAGTAAAAACACACCAAGACATATAACAGTCAATATCCCAGAAATATAACACAAAAATAATATACTGAAAGCTGCTAGAGAGAAGAAGCAGTTCACATTTAAAGGAAAACCCATCAGAATTATAGCCGAATTCTCTACACAAACCATGAAGGCAAGGAGAGCATGGAGCAGAGTTCAAGTCCCGCATGAAACCAAATTCCAGCCTATAGTTTGCAGTATAGACTACTATACTCTGCAAAATTCTCTTTCAAGTTTGATGGAGAAGTGAAATACTTCCATGACAAAGAATTTCATGATGACAAAGCCATCTCTTCACAGGCTGCTGAAAGCTGTTCTAGAGAAAGACCACGATGACCAGAACTTCATAAATGAGAATGGAAGAAACCCACTAAACAGGACAAACAATTAAACACAGGATACAAAGGAATAAACAACACCAGGTAGATATCATGACAAACATAAGTCTACGCAATTCAATTATAACCATCAATGTAAATGGACTCAATTCTCCAATTAAGAGAAATAGACTGGCATAGTGGATTAGGAAACAGAATCCAACAATAAGCTGTATAGAAGAAATACACTTAAAAGGACATTCATAGGCTCAAAGTCAATGGATGGAAAACAATGCTACATGCATCAGCACCTCAGAAAAAAGCAGGAGTAGCAATTCTGTTCTCAGACAGTCTCAACTTCAAGCCAAGAATGATCAAGTGACACAAAGAAGGCCACTACATATAAGTCGGGAAAAATTCAAGAGCAAGGGGTGACACACATAAATATCTATGCACCATATACAGGAGCACCCAACTATGTAAGACAAATCTTAATGAACATGAAAAACCTAATATCTAACACTACAATCTTAACAGGAGACATTAACACCCCCTTATCTCAAAAAGATAGATCAACCAGACAAAAAATTAGGAAGGAAGTAGCAGAACTGAACCTGAGCTTAGAAAAAATGGACCTGGTGGATATATACAGTGTTCCACCCAACCACAACTGAATACACATTTTTTTCAGCTGCACACGGGTCATTTTCCAAAGTAGAACACATACTAGACCAGCGGTCATGCATAAGAATATGCAAAAAACACCCCAGAAATTATTCCATGCATATTATCTGACCACAATGCAATGAAACTGGAACTAAACAACAAAAGAAACCATCCAAACTTGCTAAATTCATGGTAATGCAACAACACCCTACTCAGCAGTCAATGAGTCACAGAAGAAATTGAACAAGAAATTCAACAATATCTACAATTCAATGAAAATTCAAGCACAACTTACTGGAATCTATGGGATGAAATGAAAGCAGTTATTAGAGGGAAAATCATAGCTATGAACTCACATATTAGGAAAACAGACCAGGAACAAATAAAAACTCCAATGTTGCACCTCCAACATCAAGAAAAAGAAGAGCAAACGAAACCCAAGGCACAAAGACGGGAAGAAATCAAGATAGGAGCAGAAATTAATTCAATTGAGATGAAGAAAACAGTTCAAAGAATCCACAAATCAAAAAGTTGCTTCTTTGAAAGACTAAATAAAGTAGATAAGCCTCTAGTCAGCCTCATCAAAGAGAGGAGAGAAGAAATTCAAGTACAGGCAATAAGGAATGAAAAGGGTGAAATCACCACAGATCCAGTTGAAATTCAGAAGATTATCAATAGGTCCTTCGAGAATCATTATGCTTAAAGAATAGAAGACACAAAAGAAATGGACAGATTCTTCAAAAGATACAGATTACCAAAACTGAACAAACAAGATATAACAACTCTCAAGCCAAAAACAGCCAATGAAATATGAAATGTAATAAATAGCCTACCGACAAAAGTCCAGGTCCTGATGGATTCACAGCTGAATTCTACAAGAAATTTATAGAAGATATAAACTCTACACTCCTCAAACTCTTCAATGAATTTGAAAAGAAGTCCTCCCAAAATCATTTCTGGAGGCAAGGATTATAATGATGCCAAAACCACGGAAAGACACAACTAAAAAGGAGAACTACAGGCCAATCTCCCTCATGAACATAGATGCAAAAATACTCAACAAAATCCTGGCAAATAGAATACAGGATATCGTCAAGAAGATACCCCATGACCAGGTAGGATTCATCCCAGGGATGCAAGGATGGTTCAATATTTGAAAATCTATAAATGCAATATTCTATACTAATAGACTGAAATCGAAAAACCACGTGATCATCTCAACTGATGCAGAGAAAACTTTTGACAAAGTCCAAAACTCATTGATGTTCAAGGTCCTACAGAAAATTGGAATAGATGGACTCTACCTTAACTTGATAAAAGCCATCTGTGACACCCAAAGCTCATATAATACTAAATGGGCAAAAACTGAAATCTTTTACTCTTAAATTAGGTACCAGACAAGGATGTCCTCTATCACCCCTCCTATTCAATATAGTCTTGGAAGCCATTACAAAAGGGAAAAATAAAGGGAATAAGAGTAGGTAAAGAAGTTAAATTATCACTATTTGCAGATGACATGACACTTTACCTGAAGACCCCAAAAATTCCACCAAGAAACTACTAGAATGCATAGGGAAATTCAGTAGCATAGCAGGATGCAAAATCAATACTCAAAAGTCAGTAGCATTCCTCTACACAGGGAACAAGAACACTGAAAGGGAAACAGTAGAAACAATAGCTTTTACAATAGCACCGTGGAAAATGAAATACCTTGAGATTCACTTAACCAATGAAGTCAAAAAGATCTTTTCATGGAAAATTACAATACCCTAAGAAAAGAGATTATAGAGGATTTCAGAAAATGGAAAGATATTCCATGCTCCTGGATAGGAAGAACCAACATTGTGAAGATGGCCATACTCCCCAAAGTGCTGTACAGATTTAATGCAATCGCTATGAAAATGCCACCAACATAACTCCCAGACTTAAAGAAATAGTTCCTAAAATTTATTTGAAACCACAAACGACCTAGAATAGCAAAGGCAATCTTGGCCAATAAATGCAGGGCAGAAGGCATCACAATTCCTGATTTGAAATTATACTACAAAGCCACTGTGATAAAATCAACATGGTATTGGCAACAAAATAGACCTGAGGATCAATGAAATAGATTATAAAAAGAAGATACGCAAACAGGATCCTGCCCATGCTTGCCCAGCCCTGGAGACCGGCCAGAGACAGTGGCTGACTCCAGCGGCCTCCTAGATCCTGCCCCAAGCTTTCCCAGTGAGTGGGAATTTGCAAGACTCACCAGGCTTCCCAGATCAGTGAGAGTGTGGTGAGTTTGAGGAAGAGCCATTGGCTTCTTCCCACACGTGCTACCTGGATCCGTGCCCCCAAGCCCTCCAAGCCAGTGACTGGCCTGAAACCTCAGGACCCACTCACCAGCACCTCCCCGGATCCGCTGCTCTAAAGCCTGCTGAATGAGTGGGAATTTCCCCGATTCTCTGGGCATCGAAGTTCAGTGAATGTAGAATTCCAGGCCCCCAATTCCCGAAAGACATTGTCCAGGGATTCCCTGCCCCCTCACCTCCCCCAGGCCCACAGTGCCAGAGAAACATTTCCAGGCGATTACTGGTCCTACCCCACAGTCCCAGACCCAGTGCAGGTTGTCCTGGAGAACTCAAAGCCTGAGACAGTGGAGGGATATTTCTCAGCAATCCCCGGTCCCAAGCCCCCGCCCGAAACCCAGCACAGTCTTGTCTGTGAATGAGGGCTCCAGGACCGCTGAACCGCAGGGACCTTTCCAAGCCTTCTCAGGTTACGGCCTGTAGACCCGGACCCAGCACAGGCTGGTCGACTGAGTATAGCTTACTCAGTGAATAAGATCATCCACTATACTTTTGTGAGTCCAAAAGACCCACCAAAGCCCAAGCCCGCCCACTTAGAGAGTGACCTGCCTGACACAGGAGGGTGGACCACAGTAAGTTTCTGGACCCTCTTCCCAAAGCCAGTTAAGACGGGGAATTTTCATTACTTGCTCTGCATCCCAGTTCAGTTCGTGCTCACTTGAACAGGGAACCAATAGAGGGGAACCAAAGGAGCTGTAGCAAAAAAGGAACTGAACACAACAGCTAGATCCAGGATAAGAATACCTGGAAAGACTGGCACCCGAATCTCATAACAAGCTAAGGTTATGGCTGGGCCAAAGCTCTACACGAAAGGTCAAAGGTCAGTGCTATACAAAATGACAAAAAGAAGGGGAAAAACACAATCCCAGACTTCGAGTCCACTAGGAAGGGCAGAGGACACTAGCTCAGCTGCAATGAATGAATTAACAGATACCGCAGCAAAGGAACAATAGCAGAAATCTATAGAGGACATAAAACGAGAAGTAATTCCTCAATTAAAAATGAAATATCTGAATACATAGTATCTGAACTAAAGAATGTATTCCAGAAACATTGGGTAGAAAAACTATGCTCACCCAGAACAAGTGCAGAGAGCACTATTAAAGCTGAAACGTATGAACTAACAGCATCTGAAGCAAAGAAACAACAGCAAAAAGATCAAGAGGAACTCAAAGCAGAAATAATTTCTGAAATCAAAAAAGAATTCTTTGAAAAAAAAAGAATTCTTTGAAGTCATAGCATCTGAAATACAGAAACAAGTCCAGAAATATACAGAGGAAATTCAACTTGGAAGAAACACTGCAGAAAAAGATTAACTACCTCTAAAGAAGACATGGATAAAAAAAATTGAGGAGATCAGAAATATGATGGATTCCTTGAATGAGCAATAGAGCAAAGAATGAGAACATATGAAACACAGTCAAAGAGATATAGAAGAACTTAAAATAATTATCATGAGTCTACAAAACCGTTTGAGTAAAAGCGAAGACAGAGTTTCAGATCTTGAAAATGCCAGAGCTGCTAGAGAAAAGGTGAGAAAGGATCTCTTAAAAACGAGAATGCAGGAAAAAATAATCCATCACCTGCAAGATGACGCCAGGATGAACAATGTGAAAATAATTGGTATCAACGAGAATGAAGGAGTCAATATAAATGACATAAAAAGAATTTGGGGAGAAATAATCACAGAAAACTTCCCAAATATGAGGAAACAATACAACATCAGGTCAGTGAAGCTTACAGAACACCAAATAACCTCAACCCAAGTAGAAACACACCGAGACATATAATAGTTAAGATCGCAGAAATCCAACACAAAAATAATATACTGAAAGCTGCTAGAGAGAAGAAGGAGCTCATGTTCAAAGGAAAAACTCATCAGAAGTATGGCCACCATCTTTACACAAACAATGAAGGCAAGGAGAGCATGGAGTAGAGTTCTTCAACTCCTACAAGAAAACAAATTCCAGCCCAGACTATTATACCCTGCAAAACTATCTTTCTGGTTTGATGGAGAAGTGAAATACTTCCACGACAAAGAACAGCTAAATAATTTCATGACAACAAAACCTTCCCTTTACAGGGTGCTGAAAGATGTTCTAGAGAGAGACCACAATGACCAGAACTCCATGAATGAGAATGGAAGGAGCCCACTAAACAGGACAGACAATTAAACACAAGTTACAAAGGAGTAAACAATACCAGGTAAATATCATGACAAACATAAGTCAGCACATTTCAATTATAACCATCAATGTAAAGAGACTTAATTCTCCAATTAAGAGAAATAGACTGGCAAAGTGGATTAGGAAACAAAATCCAACAATGTGCTATATACAAGAAACACACTTAACTCAAAAGGACATTCATAGGCTCAAAGGACGCAAAATAATACTACATGCCCCAGCACCTCAGAAAAAAGCAGGAGTAACAGGTCTGCTCTCAGACAGTCTCAACTTCAAACCAAGAATGATCAAACGACAAAAAGAAAGCCACCTTATATTGCTCAGGGGAAAAAAATCAAGAGCCAGAAATAACACTCATAAATATTTATGCACCAAACAAAGGAGCACCAAACTATGTAAGACAAATCTTAATGACATAAAAAATGTAATGTCTAAGAACACAATCTTAACAGGAGATCTTAATACACCCTTATCTCAAAAAGATAGGTCAACCAGACAAAAAATTAGCAAGGAAGTAGCAGAACTGAACCAGAGCTTGGCACAAATGGACCTGGTGGACATGTACAGAGTGTTCCACCCAACCACAGCTGAATACACATTTTTTTTTAGCTGCACATGGGTCCGTTTCCAAAGTAGACCACATATTAGTCCAGAGGTCATACCTAAGCATATGCAAGAAAATAGAAATTATCCCATGCATACCATCTGACCACAATGCAATGAAACTGGAAATAAATGACAAAAGAAACCAGAAAAACCCACTATATTCATTGAAACTAAACAGCACCCCAATCAGCAATCAATGTGTTGCAGAAGAAATTGAACAAGAAATTCAACAATACCTACAATTAGATGAAATGCAAGTACAACCTACCGGAATTCATGGGATTCGATGAAAGCAGTTCTTAGAGGGAAAATCATAGCTATGAATCACATATTAGGAAAACAGAATGGGAACAAATTAGCACCCTAATGTTGCACCTCCGACAACTAGATAAAGAAGGGCAAACAAAACCCAGAGCACATTGAAGGGAAAAAATCATAAAGATTAGAGCAGAAATTAATTCAATTGAGATGAAGAAAACAGTTGAAAGAATCCACAAATGAAAAAGTTGGTTCTTTGAAAAACTAAATAAAACTGATAAGCCTCTTGCCAACCTCATCAAAAAGAGGCAAAAGAAAATTCAAGTAGAAGAAATAAGGAATGAAAAGTGTGAAATCACCACAGACCCAGTGGAAGTTCAGAAGATTATCAATAGTTACTAGGAGAATCTTTATGCTCACAGAATAAAGACAGAAGAAATGGACAGATTCCTCAAAAGTTACAAATTATGTAAATATGAAATGTAATAAAAAGCCTACCAACAAAGAAAAGTCCAGGTCCTGATGGATTCACAGCTGAATTCTACAAGAAATGTATAGAAGATATCATCCCCACACTCCACCAACTCTTCAATAAAATTGAAAAGGAAACAGTCCTCTCAAAATCATTTCTGGAGGCAAATATAATACTGATTCCAAAACCAGAGAAAGACACAACCAAAAAGGAGAACTAAAGGCCAATCTCCCTCATGAACATAGACGGAAAAATACTCAACAAAATCCTAGCAAATGGAATACAGCAAATCATCAAGAAGATCATACACCATGACCAGGTAGGATTCATCCCAGGGATGCATGGATGGTTCAATATTTGAAAATCTATAAATATAATACATTATATTAATAGACAAATCTAAAAACCACACGATCATCTCAATGGATGCAGAGAAAGCCTTTGACAAAGTCCAACACTCATTCATGTTCAAGGTCCTACAGAGAATTAGAATAGCTGGACTCTATCTTAACTTGATAAAAGCTATCTATGACAACCCAAAAGCTCTTGAATTCTAAATGGGGAAAAACTGAAATCTTTTACTCTTAAATCAGGTACAAGACAAGGATGTCCTCTATCACCCCTCCTATTCAATATAGTCTTTGAATCCTTAGCCACAGCCACTAGAAAAGAGGGAGAAATAGAGGGAGTAAGAATAGGTAAAGAAGAAGTTAAATTATCACTATTTGCAGATGACATGATACTTCACTTGGAAGACCCCAGAAATTCCACCAAGAAACTGCTAGAACTGATATGGAAATTCAGTAGCACAGCAGGATACAAAGTCAACACTCAAAAGTTAATAGCATTCCTCTATACAGATAACAAGCACAGTGAAATGGAAATAATAGAAACAATACCTTTTACAGTAGCATTGTGGAAAATGAAATACCTTGAGATTGACTTGGCCAAGGAAGTCAAAGATCTTTTCACAGAAAATTGCAACACCCTAAGAAAAGAGATTATAGAGCATTTCAGAAAATATAAAGATATTCCATGCTCCTGGATAGGAAGAATCAACATCGTGAAGATGGCCATACTCCCAAAATTGCTATAGAGATTTAATGCAATCCCTATCAAACTGCCACCAACATACCTCCCAGACATAGAGAAATCAATCCTAAAATTTATTTGGAACCACAAACGACCTAGAATCGCAAAGGTAATCTTGGCCAATAAAGACAAAGCAGGAGGCATCACAATTCCTGATTTGAAATTATACTACAAAGCCACTGTGATAAAATCAACATGGTATTGGCAACAAAATATACCTGAGGATCAGTGGAATAGATTAGAAGATGCAGAGGCATCTATATAAACACTGAGCCATCTTATCTTCAACAACCAAGTTCAGGCACCTAAATTGGTTGAATGACAGTGGAGTGCCCATCTTTGAGAGGTGTAGCCAAAAAAGGGGGATACAAAGGAAGAACCATTCTGTGTTGGTATAAACAGTATAGTTAGAATAAATATGCAGTGCTTCTGATAATTCTATGAGAAGCAAGATTTGCACAAATAGTGGTTGGACAAGATATGATGTCAGCTTCTAGTAAAATGGACAACCACTAGGGAGATAACAAGGTAGAAGGTCTTAATTATTGAATCTGCAATATAATTCAGCTATTAAAAAATAAACAGACACACTCTCTTAATTTACTGATTAGAGACATCTGCTATAATGTCTGTAAGTATAATATCATGTATGCAGCTTTGATACCAAAACGTTATGAAAACAGTTTCCAATGTATTAATTTATCGACTCTGTCCTGTTAATTTGTATTGAAACTGTCTCGTTGCTATTTGTTCTTCAATAAAAAAAAAAATAACGAAGTTTGGCGTGTAGTTTGCTTTGTGTTTAGAACTTTCTCTGGTATTGGTGTCAGTATACTTCCTGCCTCCAGGAATGATATTGGAAGTATTGTTTCCTTTTCAATTTCATTGGAGAATTTGAGGAGTATTGGGATTAAATAGTTTGTAAATTTTTTGTGGAATTCACCTGCGAATATATCAGGTTCTGGGCTTTTATTTTGTGGTAAGTTATTTATTACATTTTCAATTTCATTGACTGATATTGGGTTATTCAGAGTTTTTATACATTTTTTACTCAGTTTCATAATTTGTACCTATCTAGGGACTTGTTAATTTTTCTCTGTCTTCGATTCTGTGAAAATGAAGATTTTCAAAATAGTTATTGATGATCTTCTGAATTTCCACAGGATCTGTAGTAATTTCACCTTCTTCATTCCTTGTTGCTTGAATTTGAGTTTTTTCTTTCCTATTTTTTAATGAGGTTAGCTAGGAATTTATCAATTGTATTTAATCCATCAAAGAATCTGCTCCTTTATTCAGAAATTCTTTGTATTTATTTCTTTCAGTTGAATTAATTTCTGTTTTAATCTTTATTATTTCCCCTCTTCTGGGGCTTTGGGGCTGGTTCTGCTTTTCTTTTTGTAGAAGGTTCAGGTTCAGGATTAGGGTGTTTATTTGATCTCAGTCTTCCTAATGTGTGAGTTCACTGCTATAAATTTCCCAATAAGAACTGTTTATGTTGCATTGTACAAGTTCCACTAAATTGTGCTTGAATTCTAGTTGGATTGTAGATATTGTTTACTTTCTTGTTTAATTTTATCTGTAGCCTACTGGGTGCTGAGGATGGTGTTATATATTTTCCATATGCTTACGGGGTTTTTCTGGTTTCCGACCTGGACTGGTTCACCCCTCCTCAGGCAACCTGGTGATCCCCTACTTCCAGGAGATCACCATATTGATGCCAAACTTAGTGCAGACCCCTGATGAGCATAGTGCACTGCAGTCCAGAACTCCTGGACTCAAGCAATCCTCCCACCTCAACCTCCTGAGTAAGTGGTACTACAGGTGTGTGCCACCATGCCTGGCTTTGTGGTTTCTTTTGTCATTAATTTCCAGGTTCATTGCACTGTGGCCAGACAACATGCATAGGATAATTTGTTTTCTTGCATATACTTAAGCATGACCTATGGACTAGTATGTGGCCTATCTTAGAAAATGTCCCATGTATAGCTGAAAAGGAAATGTATTCAGATGTTGTGTGAACACTATATATGTCCACAAAGTCCATGTCTTCAAAAATTTCATTCCGTTCTTCTACCTCTGCTAATATTTTTGCCATCTTGACCTATCTTTTTGAGTTGTGGTGATGTTAAGGTCCCCTGTACAGATTGTAATATTGGTTATTAGATTTTTCATGTCCTTTAAAATTTGTCTTACATAGTTGAGTGCTCCTGTATTTGGTGCATACATGTTTATGACTTTAATTTGCTTCTCTTGAATTTTTCTCCTAACCACTATATAGTGACATTCTTTATCTTGTTTCATAATTATTGGTTAGAAGTTCAGATTTCTGCAAGCAGAATAGTTACCCCTGTTTGCTTGTGAGGTCTGGGGCATATAATATTGTTTTCCATCCTTTGATTTTCAGCCCACGAATTTTTTTTTATTTTCATTTTATTTTTTTGCATTTTTTATATAAAATAAAAATGTTCATAACTTTCATACAATTAATGACAGAGAGCAGTAAAGATTCTTATGCATCTCACATATACACACATCAAAAAAGTTTCAATGAATTAAACAAAATAAAGATCAAGAAGAGTGTTCTGAAACCTACTCATAGGATTTGGGGATTTAACAAATAACAAGAAAGAATTGTGAAATTTCAGACCACGGCAGTGTTGAGAACAAAAGAATGATAAATACAAGAGCACAGATTTTCACATTGGAATACTTCTATAAAACAAATATGAGTACATATTTCTCAAACTCTGCAATTATTTTAAGGAAAAGGTAATTTAAATCACATTCCCATTGTTAAGTGATTAATTCTCTTCTAATTCTAGAGAAGTATATTAGAAAACTAAGAAATCTTATTACTTACTCTTGAAAAATATTACTTTTGTATTACGTTCTAGGTCATTCTTTAAAATAGGTATTTAATTCATCTTCATTTGGCCTCCAATCTGCTTCTTGATTTTGAAATTATTTTGTATCAGTGTTTAGGTTTGGATTTTGATTATGTAGCTACTTTTTATTTTTTTTCTATTTTTTCACTTTTCTTTAAATTAATTTTATTGAGAAACAAATAGCAATAAGACAGTTTCAAAATAGATTAGTAAGACAGATTCAATAATTAAGGCATTGCATAATATGACTTTACTTTTTATACCTCGTTTTTATACTTTTCTGCTGGATGGTTAAGATGAAGATAAAGCAAGACCTATATAACAAGAAGCGTGCCTTTGTATCCGACAAGGTCAGTCAAATCCCCTCAGGATTTACCTTGAAACCCTGTACCACAGTTTGCAGATCCTTTGTCAGGGTCAGCCATGTGGATAAGTCACAGCCATTACTTGACCAGTTTGCTCTCTGTGAAAGCCTGAGAGAAAGTTTTCTCTCCTTATGCCTCTCCTTTGGCACAATCTACATCATCGATCAGTTTCCTGTATGGACCCATAATCTCTTTGTTCAGAAAATATGGGACACAGCCTATGAATTTCTTTATGGGCTTAATGTATTTCTTGTATACAACATTGCATTTTCTTTCTTTTTTATGTATTTGGTGCAGGTTCTACAGTGTCTCACTGTATAAGGTGGACTTGTAGTGATTCTCCTGTTTTCAACCTCCTAAATGCTGGGATTATAGGCACCAGGCTCAAGCTCCATCTCAGCACATCCTACGGGTGAGACCGGCATGACCCCCTGATGATTGAACCCCAGACACTGCACTCAGATCAGCAGACCAAACTGTCTGCTTGGCAATCTGTCTGACCCATGGATTTTGTTTCTTAATCCACTCTGTCATTCCATTTATTGTCATTGGGGAATTGAGCCCAGTTACATTGGTTGTTATAACTGATATGTATTGATTTAGCCTTGTCTTATGTTCCCATTGATTCCCTACATGTACGGTGTGTTTCATGGTTTACCATGTTTGGTGGGTTGTTTTCTATTGTCATCCTTGGAATTATGGGTAGTTTGATCCCTTTCTAGAATATCTTTTAGTATTCTGTAGAGGGTGGTTTTGGTCATTTTCAATTTATTTAATTGTTCTTTGTCCTGAAAGTGCTTCACTTCTCCACTAAACTTGAAAGAGTTTTGCAGGGTAGATCAATCTAGGTTGGAATTTGTTTTTGTGGAGGACCTGAGGTACTTTTCTTCTTGCTCTCCTTTAATGATTTGCAATGAGAAATTTGCTGTTATTCTGAAGTGTTTTGCTTTTAATGTGATACGTTTCTTTCCTCCAATTGCTTTAGTATATTTTTGTGCTGGGTTTCCGGAATCTTGACTTTCATATATCTGGGTGCCATTTTAATTAAGTTGATATTTGGGAATGTATATGCCTCAGTTGCTTGAATGTCAGATTGTTTCTCCGTATGTGAGAAGTTTTCTGCTACTACTTTTGCCCATATTTTTTTACGACATTTTTGTTGCCTCCCTCTTTCTCATTGATGCCTATTAGTTTATGTTGTTCATCCTTTGCATCATCTTGCAGCTATTAAATTATTTCCTGGATCCTAGTTGTTTCTAAGAGATCTTTCCTTATCTTTTCACTAGTTGCAAATGTGTCTTCAAGATATGAAAGTTTACCTTCACTTTCATCCACATGGTTTTCCCAACTTGTGATTGAGTTTTTAATTTCCCACATACCTTTGAATCTGCTCCATGAATTCTAGTTTTTCCCTATATTTCTCATTCAAGCTTTCCATTTTTTATTCTTTTTATCAGTATCTTCTTTAGAAATGCACAGTAGTTCTTTCATTGTACTTATTAAGATTTTTCCCTATGAGATTAACACTGATGTGATTTCCTTTATATTCTTCTGCTGTTGTTTCTTTACTTCAGTTGATATTTCAGAGATTTCAGGTGTTTGGCTCCCCATTTCCTCTTTGCTGATGTCTCTTGGGTTTGTTCTGTGTGGACGCTGGGCCTGAGAAAGCATTTTTATTTTTGTCATTTTCTATTTTAGATACAACACTTTATTTTTATTTGTGATACCGTTTTGTGAAAGTTTGATAGTAGATAACTATAGCACTGGATCCTGCCATCCCTGTAGAGTCTGTTTTGCTGGTATTCCGCAAAAGAGTAGGACTAGATATCCTATTCAAGCCAGCTATCCCCCTACTGGGAATTTTCCCAAAGGATCTGGATACATTGTATCATAGAGATATATGTGTACCTATGTTTATAGCAGCACAATGTGTGATAGCAAAATATTGGAAATAACCAAGATGTCCATCACATGAGGAATGGTTGAAAAAGATGTGGTATTTCTATATAATGGAGTATTACTCAGCTATTAAGAATGATAAGTTCGAAGCATTTATACTGACGTGGATGCCACTTAAACATATACTAATAAGTCAAATAAACCAGACACACATATGTAAATATCATATAGTCTTCCTAGTATGAGAAGCAAAAAGCAGAAATGCTTAAGGAAACATACAACAACTAAAATCAATTGAGTCACATAAGGCAAAGTGAATGGCATATGCTGCAGGATACGAATCAGCTTTTCTTCTGGATGGTTAACAATCTAAGTTCACAAGTCAGAGTTGCAGAAGTAGAAGAGTCGCAAGGCCAGCTAACATTTTGGCCCTATCCTGTCAAGGTTACCAAAGACTCAGGACAAAGGAGAACCCGCACCGCAACATCATGCAACTCAGGTGAGCTCCAAATTTTCTGAACAAGGAGATTGTGGAGCCACAGAGGAAAGAGATCGAAGTTCTATAGTTTGCCTGGGGAGAGTCATATGAAGAGAGAACTTCCTCTCAAGCTCTCACAGAGAGAAAACTGGTCAAGCATTGGCTGTGAGTCATTCACATAGATGACACAGACAAAGGTACTGCAGAATAATGTACAGGACTACAAGATAAACTCTGAGAGGACTTCACTGACCACATAGGAAATATAAAGTTCATGTGTTGGTTTATAAGTCTTGATTAATCTAGGTCTTAACCATCCAGCAGAAAAGTATAAAAATGAAGTATATATCGTGGTGCCATAATATTAAGCTGAGCTGTAAATGGCTATGGTCGACAACTTCTTTGAATAACTCACTATTGCTGTAGAATGCTGGACTGTGTTGGATTGTGGTGTCGAGTTCAACCACCTAAGTTAATTGAATGACAATGGAGTGCCCACCTTTGACAGGTGTAGACAAAGGAAGGGGTATAGAAAGAAAAATTCATGATGTGTGTGTATAGACAGTACAGTTGGGATAGATAACGCTGTGCTTCTACATAATTCTATGAGAGGCAAGATCTGCACTAATGGTGGTTGGACAGGATATTATGTCGGCTTCTAGTACTACGGTCATCCACTAGGAAAGTAATTATTCAAGTTTTCATATAATTCAGGTATAAAATTAAGATAACTAAGCAGCTACACTCTTAATTCACTGATAAGAGATATCTACTAAAATAATATCTGTAAATATAATATCATGTATGCACCTTGTACAATACCAAAACATTATGAGAACAGTTTGCAATGTATTAATTTATCGAGTCTGTATTGTTAAGGTGGTTTGCAACTGTCTGATTGACATTTGTAGTTCAATAAAAGAAAAAAAAAGCATAAAAAAAGAAGAGGCCATATGTATTTAAATGCCTGCAGCATTTTATTTGTACACCTGTCTATTCAGACTCTGTTGCCTCATTGGGCAGGTTCTGCTAATTATACACCTTGTTTTCAACTACTGCTTTGTGACTGTTTTTTTAGAGGTCTCAATGAAAGTAAACAGAATATATTGTCCACCACCCCTTGTTTGATAAACAGCATCCTGCATCAGTACTGTCTCAATTTCCCCATGTGAGGCAAAGATTAGTGAATCAGCACATTCATCTCACACTTAACTCGTGCCTTTTACTTGGTGGTGGATAGCATGATGGTGTGGGGATCCTCAGCTGCATGAATGTTTAGGCCTACATATTAGAGCCCGGCTCATGATCTACTCAGGTTTGCCATGCACAGAAGGATCAACTGTATGGGATACAGATGAGACCAATCAGGTACATTAAAATCATCCGAATTCCAAGTATGGTCAGAGCAACATTTCCTACAAGTGTAGAGCCAGGGCTATCCTCAGAATGTTCCCCTTCCCATGGGACCCTATTGGCCCCAGGTCATACTGCAGTCTCCTTTCCCATGTTCTACATGTGCTTGCTATAGAGTGATTGCCAACGCTATGGTGCAAAGCTGTACAACAGCTGAGGAATGAGGGCAGAGAATGCCAAACAGTGCTTACAGTTTGTATGAAGTTTTTGAAATATTATAAAATATTTTCCTTCCTATCTATCCCAAGTCTGTAGACTGACAGTTCCTCCAGGCCATATTACAGAGAGTTACTGAAGTACTACATGAGATGCTAAGTCTGGCTAGAATGAAGTCTGGCACCTTTTCCTAGAAGTTATTGTCATCTTACAGATCCTTCATGTATTGAAATGGCTCAAGACTTCAATCCTTGAAAGGTCTCAAATAGAACCTCAAAATGCTATAGTATCTGCAAGCTAATGTGTTGAGACAAAGACTTAAAAATGGAGCACTATACAAGACTTATTCCTTCCAATCAATAATATGAAGAAGTCATTCTCTACCAAATTCCCAATATGTGAAAGCAAAACAACTTTCCCCTAGGTAGGAGTTTCTTTACAATGACAACATAGTGAGCACTGAGTGAAGAAATGTTCTGCTGAGTGGGAGAGGGTTGTTCCTTCTGTTGCCCTGCTCCACTTTTAAATCCACTACAACATACAGAAGTTAAGGCAGAGGAATGTGTTATTTTCTGCACCTTCTCCAAAAAGGACACTTGAATACACAGCGCAACATTTTTCACTTTTCTAAGATGGATACTTTTAGGATTTTGTCCTGAAATCTGTGACTCCTTTGCCAGTATTATTCCCATGCAAATTTTCCATGCATAGTTTCAGATTACTCCGACATTATAAGTTATGTGATCAAGTTTAAATTAGGAGAAGGAGGGGCCTTCAAGCTTTCAACACCCATCCTGACCACTGTGAGAAGGAGCACTGATCTCTCCTCAGCTAGGTCCTGATGTTACCTCAGAGTGAGGATACACTGCAAAGTCTGGTAAAAACCATCAGCCTGGGGGCTTTCCTTACTGAAGTGTTCCTAGATCAGGTGGACTAAGATCTCGTTTCTGAGTCGATCACATGAGTCACTGGGGCACATGTACCAGAGTAGGTAGTCATCAGTGGTGAGGATCACATCTTCATGTGGCCAGCATGGCAAGGAATATGCAGCTCCATGCCATTTGACCACATGGCCAGAAACCCCTGCAGTTTCTCCCCAAGAGTGCACTGACATCCAGAGAAGGCAAAATAGAGGGCACATTTTCCTGGAAAAAAACACATATAATCCTAGGAAAAGAATCATCTCAGGGGTGTGTTGTAAGGGAAGCTTGGGGTTCTTTCAGATGTAGGGCTCTAGGAACCCCCAGGGAGTGTAGCTGAAACTAGAGACGAAGACACTACTACTGCCGGTCAGGATGGAACCTCATGGTCTGTGGCATTGTCAGTTCACATGGGCAGACAGCGAAACAAGCACAGGAATATTTATCATAGAAAGAAGCTATGAGTACGACATGGGCAACCCCAGTCTTCCCCAAGTTGGCACACTCTAGACAACGAAAGATGTACAGCGCCTACACCCTTCTTGGGATATGTACCAAACATTGAAGCTCATCCTCAGGGGGGAGGAAACAAAGGTTTTTCTGAAGTGCCGTGCACTAGGCAATAAGGCCGAAATCCTTGTAGAACTCTCGCCCTGCTCTGTGAGCCCTTCCTAATTTGGAAGGTAGGAACACATGTTGTTAGGCCCCGCCTTTCAGACTTGTACTCTACATGCTTCCAGTCCCCTAACGGAGATCACAACTGAATCGGACACTGAATTTTGTGCTTGTATATGTGTTCTAAACAAATATGCAATGGAAATTGGAGACTTTTCCCTAGCGTGCAGCTCCATATGGTAGGTGAGCCGTGTCTGCTTCAACTGTCTCATCTTCTCACTGGGACTCTTTTCCCAATGAGTGCCAAGGCCAGACTCATGTGCTAGTTGCTTTGTTAAACATCATGAACAGTGAGACACAGACCTTTCAATGTATGCATGTGCAGAACATCTTGATGTGGATGGCAGCTAGCAACACAGCCCTCTCCCCTACTGCAGCCCTAATTCTAGGAATATCAGTGCGGTCCTTGTCCCTCACAGCATGAGGTAATCAAGAAGGGGCACATTCAGCTCATCCTGCGTCTAGTGGGGTGATGCCCACTGAACCCCTGGTCTTGCCTCTATACTGAGCTCTTAAATAAGCCCAACTGAGCTTGAGGATTAAAAGGTTCACTCTAAAATGGGATACACAATGGAAATGTTCATAGAGTGATTCCAGAATATAAAAACAATGATAGATATCTGAAACACAATCATATAGCTATGCCTTGACTTGTTGGAGAAAATAAAGTTAGGACATTTTGGCTTTTATTTATTTATTTATTTATTGCTTTGATAATTTCTTTATTTTATTTTTTATTTTATTGAAGTACAAATATCAATCAGACAGTTTTAAGACACCTTAACAAGACAGATTCGATAAATTAATACATTGCAAACTGTTTTCATGTTTTGGTATCGTACAAGGTGCAAACATGATATACTTACAGACATTATTATAGCAGATGTCTCTTATCAGTAAATTAAGAGTGTAGCTGTTTATCTTATTTTTTATAGCTGAATTATATCAAAAATTTAATAATTATTTTCCTAGTGGATGACCATAGTACTAGAAGCCGACATAATATCCTGTCCAACCACCATTAGTGCAGATCTTGCCTCTCATAGAATTATGTAGAAGCACAGCGTTATCGATCCCAACTGTACTGTTTATACACACACATCATGAATTTTTCTTTCTATACCCCTTCCTTTGTCTACATCTGTCAAAGGTGTGCACTCCATTGTCATTCAACTAAGTTAGGTGCTTGAACTTGACAACACAATCCAACAGTCCAGCATTCCACAACAATAGTGAGTTATCTGAAGAAGTTGTCAAACATAGCCATTTACAGCTCAGCTTAATATTATGGCACCACGATGTATACTTCATTTTTATACTTTTCTGCTGGATGGCTAAGACCTAGATAGAGCAAGACTTACATACCAACACATGTACTTTATGTTTCTTATGTGCTCAGTGAAGTCCCCTCAGGGTTTATTTTGTAGATCCTTTGTGTCATCCATGTGAATGAGTCACGGCCAATACTTGACCAGTTTGCTCTCTGTGAGAACTTGAGAGAAATTTTCTCTTCATGTGACTCTCTCCAGGCACACTATAGAACTTCAATTTCTTTCCTCTGTGGCTCCATAATCTCCTTATTCAGAAAATTTGGAGCTCAACTGAGTTTCATGATGTTGCAGTACAGGTTCTCCTATGTCCTGAGTCTTCGCTTATTATTATTATCCTTTTTTATGATTTCAGGTTATAGGAGACAGGAGGCATCTGCACAGGGAAGAAATAAGGAATCTTTAGTTCCAACTGTCTTGAGAACCTAGAGATTGTGGTGCTTGGAGATCACAAGAAGTGTAGAGCTGATTCTCTATGGAAAGTGCAAAGTTCCCTGTGCAAAGGAGAATCATGCAGTGACAGCTGAAGTCCTGGGAACAAGATACAAGTTATCCAAGGATCCTTCACCTTGCCTGCAGGCATAAATACAAGATTCTATCATCTCAGAAGGAGAAATGGGAATAAATGCCATCACTGGACATAGTGTGTACTCAGCAGGATACTTGTGCCTGACCTCCACTGAAGCCCTTTCTAATAATTGTGCCCATTTCCAAAGGCCACGAGTTCCCTCCTCAAGGTGGAGACAAGTTGAGAATGCCCTCTGCAGATGGGAATTATCTCTGGTGCCACCACTTCTCTGTGCAGCTGAGAACATTGTTTTCAGCTTCCCCTTTCCAGAGAGAATCCTTTGCTTCATCTGATCACATATCAGTTAAAAACTTGTACTGAATGTAGATTCTGTGGTCATTCACTCCATTCTCCTACACATTCATGCTAACAGGAATGAGAGGGACTGAAATGTTTGTGGGAGTAAACAGGGAACACCTTCTGTTGGAGTAGGAGGAGGTATCTGCTGACTGAAAGATCTTTGAGCATAGTGCCCTAGACATACAGGCTTGACAGGGTATACCAAAGCCTCAGAAATCACTGCTTGGCAGGCCCAGGCTTCAGAAAACTGCCACATGCTCAGACCCTTCTATGCAACCAATCTGCCTTCTCCCCATTTTCATAGATTTTGGCCCCTAGCATCCGTGTGATATTATGACCTATCACAAACCATAATTTCCTGGATGTATAAGTGGTCCATGAGCACAGAGACGCCTTGCATGCATGCAGCTTTTGTAAATAGGTGTTCATAGACCACTTACCTGGCCAGAGAATGAGTTTGCAATCCATTGTCAACTCCTGCAGGTTCCAAACAAAGGCTATGGAGATCCAGAAGGTGAATGCTCATCCAAGGAGGTAGGTGCTGATCCACAAAATTCATGTGCAACACTCTCTCAGGAGCCACCACCAGCAAAGGAGGAAAATGGGCCCCTTCCTACCTAGATAGTACATGCCACCTAGGAATTGTGCACTGCCTGACTTGTAGAATCTCAGTGGGCTTGGGTTTGTTGGACTAGGACTTTCTTCTTGAAACTGTAGAAAGAAGTCAAAAGAATCCGCGGCCTTTTTGTACCTTCAATAGATATAGCTTCTTGGTTTTTTTTTGGTGGAACCGGGGATTGAACTCAGGCTCTTGCACTTGCCAGGTAAATGCTTATTCCACTGAGCCACCTCCCTGGCCCTAGATATAGCTTCTTATTGAACATCTTTCTACAAGAACTTCGGTCAGGTTCAGGCCATTGGTAAATTACTTTTATCTATATCCTGATTTTACAGAAAATAAATACTTGGTGGTTGTGGCACAGGCAACAAGATAATTCAAGTGGACAGGGGAAGGTTGAGCTCTGAACAGCCACCTTCTGTCCCTGTCATTATCTGAAATAATTGAGACCAGTCGGGTTCCAGCAGGAGAAAGTGGGGCACATCATGATCTGTATGTCAGTTCCCACACAGTGCCAAGATTCATCCTCAGAAATGTTCCCCATTCTCAGCATCGTCTTAAGAAGCCAATTCAACACCCACCTCCACATGCGCACTTTGTTTCTATAAAACCTCGTGTCTGATGAAGTTGCAGAAGCTCTGGATCACAAATAAGGAACTTGCCACAGGGTTCTTATCAGCCTATCTCTGAATAATTTGTTATGGAATGATTTTATTTGGGATAGAAATGAAGACTGAAATCCAGCCCTTGAGAGAGAATCCTCAGCACACAAATGGAAGGTCCTGCAATATCAGCTTAGCTGGTAAGCATGATGAGGGTGTAGTTCCTCGTGCCTTTGTCTCCATGTCATTTCTCTCAAACTAGGAGACACTGTCACCAATGAGACTTTAAGACATTGACAAAGAATTTTAGTACATGACCCTGAGCTCTGAGAATTAATCCCTTTAATGGCAAACATCAGTATGTCAGCAGATTTCCACAGGAGAATGTGAGGCACAAGGAATCCCACACTAGGATCCTCAGCCAATAACTTCTTCTCTTTTCAGCTTCCCTTAAACCAATTTGGTGTTTTGATAAAAATAACAAGTCATGTAAAAGCTTGATAATGAGATGGTAGTAAGGTTAGTGACCACTGTCAGGGCTCTGAAATTATTTGGGAGAAACACTCAGCTTCACTTTGGGACAGACATCTATACTGAAGAGCTAATTCTAGTGTTTATCCTAGTAATTATACAACTCTACCTTAGTAGGGCATCAGATCTGCTGCCTTTCTGTTCACTAAAATCCTTGGCATATGTCTGTTGTTTATTCATGTTGCCTCAGGAATAAACACTCAGCCTCTAGGCCGAAGTACCTTTTATCTACCAGAGCTAGGATGAATTTCTTGTGTGTTCTGTCTGTCACATACACATGAACAGGAGGCCTGGTATTCAAGGACATCACACTATTTTTGGTTAATGTACCAGTGATATACTGCACCTACACTCACAGAGAAATTAATTTGTACTCAAAGAATTTTCTCAAATTTCAACTTTGTAGATGAAGATAAAACTGCCATCTTCAGAGGATTCTACCCACCCACATTGCTTCACCAGTTCCTACTCTTAGGTACTCATGTGATCCTTTCTGAGGGGGCAACAGTTTCTTAAGGTCTAACCTGGCCTTGGATTGCAGCCACAAAACTTAACAGCTTCAAGTAAACTCCCTCATGTCTTTATTATCATAAACCCTCATGCTGTATCTTTAGCTAAATCTCCTGTCCAATGAAATAATTTCAGTCAACTCTCAAACTGGTGCTAAAAACACTTCACAATTATGTGGCTCACCCAGTCTTGAGAAGCCTCCACATGGCTCACAGGAGAAGCTGTACTTGCCAATGCTTCTTTGACTTGTTCAGGACAAGGTTAGAGACACTGAAGAACTTCTCTGCCATTTGCTTGATTGGCATTTCAAAACAGTAAATGCTTGCATGGGATCTCTAGCTGTAGTTTATGTAACTGATGGCGTATGGCTTTGCTGCACTTTTGCCATTCATGGAAGAGAAAAGGGAACATTAGGGAAGCCTCAGATAAGGGCCTACTACAATCATTTGGCTTCCTTCTGAGTCTGAATTTCCCTTAAAAATGAGTGATTCCTAATATACACTCATGGAATTTGACATTGACAACAAAGGTCTCCAATTATTTAGCTGTTCCCAGACCGAGGATGAAAGGAATTATATATGAATGAACAAGTGGTCATTTCTTCATAACTGCAGGATTTTTCCAATGACATTTTAAGCTGTTTGTCTCATCAAATCCTGGAGATCACACTTGTCATAGGAACTGAGGTGAAATCTGAAAAGTCTGGATCTCACCATGTTGGAAAGACCATAGCACATGAATAACTACCATGTTCTGTTCCACCTGAGGAAAGAAAAGGGAAAATTGGAGCTCGAATGTCAGTGGTTTTACATGTAACTATTTCGGGGACTTTAAAGGAGTCTAATATTTTGAAATGAAATCAAGACCTTAGGCAGAATAGAGAAGGTAAAGGAACTTGTAGGCCGCTGCTATATATACTCCAGATCTTCCTTGGGTGGTGCCTGAAAATGTGGAGCTACTTGACCCATCAGGTCATTGTGCCTTTTGTCCAAAATTAGCAGTTTCCAAGGACACGGAGGTCATGGCCCTTCTGTGCTGTCCTTCAGTGTCAGAACTGCCAGGTCAGGAATTCAAACAAGTTTCTGCTAGTTTCAGGGCAGACATGCATCCCTTGCTAGTGGGACCTAGAGGAACACACCAGAAACAATGGTTTCTGAAGGGCACCAATTACATCTGGCTGGATGCCTGGCCTCATGTCTCCCACTTTCATGTTCTGGTGGCTACATCATTTGTAAGGTCACAGTGCAGCTCAGGATTTGCAGAAGGAAATTATCTGAGACCATGAGTCCAGAGTGATTGGACGTCCTTCATCCTGCACTATGAAGTCAGGCTCTGGTGTTATTCTTGGCACCTCATGTTGTCAGTGACTTTCTCCTTAGCCATCCCCTCCCTTGCTCAGAGGCAGGTACAGACCATTTATAGCTTCCATGGCAAAGACAAAATTAAAAATTAAGAATTAAGCTATTTAATAGAAAGAGGTTTAAAAGTCCAGAAACTGGGTTTATGAATGTTCACCATCAGACTGGGAAACATCCATTTTGTCCTCCTGCTGACATGGTACAAGTTTTCTTGCCAGAAAATGCTCACCGATGCTGCCCCTGGCTTCCAAAAAAGGGAAGAGCCAAACAGTCTTCAGCTTCCTGGATCCTCCTGAGGCTTTGTTGGTTTACATGGAGCCAGGCTCCCAGTAAGAGGAGAAGACAGCCACATGCAAGGTGACATAGTCAGCTTCTTGAATCAGAAGAGACATGCACATGTATATCAGATCCTCCTGCATCAGATGCCATCATGAGGGTCATGGAACTTAAGAACTGACTTTTCCTGGGGAAAACTAGCTGAAATGTTTCTTCCTACAAGTCATAAACTCTAAAGGAGCAGACCCAAAGCAAAGGATCCATTAGTCTGGACTACTGAGGGTTGTAAGCTGGTGATGCTTTTACCAGATCAAGACATTGGAGTAACAGGGCCCTGCACAAGCAGAGCAATGAGTGAGGCAAACCTACAGTGCTTTCCCCCAAAAGAAATTTTCATTAATTCCGTGGGTTAAAAATGACTCTGGGTAATAATTTGAAGGCTACATGCATGCTATAAGGGCAACTAGAAGTTTATTCAGGGGCAAAAGAGAAAAGTTTTTCCTGATTAAGTTCCATGAATTTCTGCACTCCAACTCTGAAACATTAACATAACCAGCAATTTGGTGGAAACCTGTGTCAACAGACAGACAGTAATGGAGAGGAGGAGGCATAAAATCATGAAAAAAAGAGACTATAGTAATGAACAGTGATATCCCAAGAAAATTGCTTATAGATGGTCTTTGGCTAAAGCTTAAACAAATCCCACTAATACAAAGAATTCTAGCACTATTATCTGCATTTAGCTGCAAGATTAGAAGATAAAACAATGCTTTGTATAAAGAGAGTGTCCATTCAGAACCACAAGAGTCCTGGATATGAAGAGCACCCCCTTGTAATCAGCTACTTAGGAACTGAGTATCTGTGCCAGGGAGATCATTCTTACACCAGGTACTGATATCGTAGTCTTAATACTTGCACCCAAGGCACTTGGGCACAGATCCTCTAACACAGGCATCTGGTCATGGATGGAACAACAGCTTGCCAAGAGCACAAAGTGAGATCCACTTCCACAGTGGCCATGAGCCCCCATCCCTAACACACACACTGAAAATGGATCATTCCTGGCAGGCAGCTCAGGGAAGTTAAGTCTGTGCAGGGATCCAGCAGCCCAGGAATTACTCTCTTCCTGTCTGGGGAGCACAGATAGCTTGGGAGCTTGTATGGAGATGTACAATATACTACTCAGAAGAAAGAAGCATTCTTTGACCTGGATATCGGAAGAGATGATCCAACCAAAGATAATAAACTCTTCTGCAAGATTTTGTGACTGCTATATCACTTGGAAAATCAGAATTTCATGCCCAGGTATCTGGTGTGCATGAGACCCCATTTACAACCTCCTTCCCATCATACAAGATGAGGGAGTCCAACTGCTGGGAAATGATATAACTCCATTCCAAGGTTTGTATGCGAAGTCTGAGAGCTTGGCCATACTTTCACAGATTAACTACAGAAGCAATGCTATAACCTAGAGAATATTCAAGGTTGCATCGATCTGTGTTTCATGTGTAGCATTACTGTACCCACATAAGATTCTATACTAACTTTCAGTAAAATTATTAAAAACATTCTCCATGTAAAGGTCCATGACATTATTACAATGGTGCCCTCCTTCCTTTTACTACAGGCCAAGAGATCCTGAGCTAGCCATGTTTCACAGCACCCCAGGGCAATGCTCCTGTAACAGCAATGCCTTCATCTCTACCAAGGAACACCTCCGCCTGTAGATTTTCAGCTCTGCTGTTTCTCTTCAGAGCTTCTGTGCAGCATCTTCACGCCACTTGACAGTGAAATGATGAAATGCCTTTATTTGCAAATCAACATTATTCAGAATTCCCTGGCCTGGAATGTCCACCAGTATGGTCTTAAGTACTGGCAAGATTAGACTCATAAGCCCAGAGGAGAATTAAGCTGAAAGCCTCTGCTTATTGGAGGTAACATGAGGTGAAATACCCAAGCATGGCAACCTTCAGTGCACGTTAAGGGCTCATGACCTAAACAGAACCAGTTATGGAGCATGTCAAGTAAAGCACGGATTCTGAATAATATAAACAGAGCCAACAATGGTATCGAGGCTGTTGTAATGGTGACACCAAGGATGGAGTGTGAGCCACACCAGGCTACTGAAGTGGAAGTGGATTTTGCTATGTGTGAAACGAGAGCTCAGAAATATTGTCCCCTCTTCCAAAATTAAGTTTTTAAGTAGAAATGTGCTTACTTCTCCAGGTTTTTAGGGGAGAGATATTCAGCTGAGAGGATAACGTTTCCCTTCTCCACCCTATTCTCTTTTTAGTCTGTCACCATCTTTGCCCTTATTGTTGGAGACACAGGCCAACCAGGGTACAGAATAAAATCATGTAATTCCGCCATGGTCAGATTGTCATTTCCTAGGAATGCAGAGCTGCATGTGCACCTGAGAGCAGTACTTGTTCTCATCATGGTCCTGAAAGACCACAGCTCAAGATGTCAACTCTCTTCTCTGGCTCTATTAAAATCTGCTGCATCAAATACCCACCAGGTGTAACTCAAGGCACTGGATTATTTTAGAAACATGATCATGATATTCATGTTGCCTTGGAGAGACACAGGAACTGTCTTGCTTTCATCGCTGTAGGCTGAATGAAGGCCACGTTTCAGAGAACTTAAAGAATGAACATTGCAACGATGTACCTGGACCCTGAATCTGGATGAGATAAAGTTTTTGGTCCTTTGACTCCATGGAATGACACTTTATCTTTTCATGTTATATGTGCAGTGAAATAACTTCTTAAAAAATCTACCGAGATCTTTGGTACCTGAGCAAGGCTGTGCAAAATACCTCTGCCTCCAGGAAAATTGCTATGACATCAGCAGTATGATGCAGAACACATGAGGACACAGGATATCTCATGGAAAACATCAGCTACAGCATCATAGCATCCAGGATTAGAATCCAGAAACATTCTGGAGAGTGTTCTAGGGGTACAAGTGGAAACAAAATTCAATTCCAAAGAATAATTCTTGTCACTTTCTGCACATAATATGGAGATTGTCATCAAAACTGCTGCGATTTCTGTGCACTGAAAACTTAAACAACACTACATTCTGCATTTATTGATGTTGCATGTGGCCCTGAAGGATAGAATCCTACTACAACCAACTGTATTTATTGAGAGGTCTCTTTCAAGCAATGCTTGTGGAGAAGACATTGAAGGACCTACAACTACATCAGGGCAGTAGAGATATGAATGCCATACCTCACATAGCCCCATGGAGTAGTAGTTTAAAGTAGACTTTTATCAAGAAAATGAAGTTGATGATGAGTCTGGAACAGGAGTTCCCAAAGAATTATGCCTGGTATGGTTCTAGGCACCTTACCTACTGCTGTCAAATACTCATGGGCTTACTTCGGATACAGAAAATTTTCAGATCCAGATATAACCTACAGAAATGGAAAACAGATCATCAGACCCCAAGAAATACTTTTAAGAGTTCCTATAATGATCAATGGTACTCATGTCTGCCTTTATCTGAATATATGGATTTATCAAAGTAAAGCAAATCAGTGTTATCCCATTCTGAACCTGCCGAAGATCCTACTGATACAGCTGAGGGAACGAGCAGAATTCCCATAACCTGTCTGAAGTCTACCACAGGGACACAGTATTAGACCAGTGAGAGGACCTACCAACTATCATCTTCCATTTCTTTGGGAACGACCTCCAATATTTTATAAAGGAAAGAACAGGCCCCAGGACAAAATTCAGTAAGAGTGATGTGTCACAGAAGCCAAGTGCCTCCACCACACAGCATGGATATTGCCAAGTAATGGTTATTACACAAGAACACCTGGTCCACAAGGTCTGGGTCTTTGTGGAAGCCTATAGATTCCTGTTTGCTTTGGTCTACTGTCCCCTTTGGATTGTTTGCCAACTCCAGCCCTTTTCTCTCCAACTTAGAATAGCCATAGCCCACCTCAATGTCAAAGCACAGTATCTAAGGAGAGAAAGTGATCTGAGGTGTTTCACAACCACACATACTAGAGGTGGGAAGCTCAGAGCCAACAAAGGACCGCACGGGAGCCAACTGGAGCCTTTCAGAAAGGTTTGGTGCAGTGAGATTGTGTCTCATTTCAATGTGTAGGTTCATACATAAAAAGCTGTGTAGAGGTCGCCACCCCTTCCTGGGTCAAATGAAAACTCTTCACAAGAAGCTTTGGAGGTTTTGTGTCCTTTCATATATTTCTTCAGGGTAGATGTTCTTGGTCACCCATATCACCACCCAATTTCTCAAGTTTCACAATGATCAGGAGAATTATATAGCCTCGGTGTGCTCAGGGAAAGGCCCCCAGAACAGGTGCTCAGTGCCCCGACATCTGCCTTGGAGATGTCCTCCTCATCTCTGTAAGATCTTATGCTCATACTGGAAGTGGTTAACAGCGGAACATTTTGTCACTGTATGGCATCTGACTGATTTTATTGCTGAGGCCCTCCAAGTTGTACTAGAGAACACCACAGCCACCCTGATCACCTGCTTTTGCAGGAATAGGATCACAGGTGGCCAGATCTGTGCCATCTGTCGTCTTATTCTTTGCCATTAGCCCACTATTTTTAACTCCATGAGGAATTCCATGTCCATAGCTGGATATTGGGTTGACCTGGAAGCCTCCTGGGGAGCCACTCACTCTGTGGAGCTCCCTGTCCTCACAAGGCCACTGCATCTCCTTTTCTTAAACTTGATGGCTTGCAAGAGTAGCAAGGGCATGGTCTCCTAATTCTCTGTTGTCCAGTTATGACACTGTGAGAAGAGGCATTAAAATCAGGCCAGCCATATAGCTCAGGGGATTAAAGTGCCTGCTTATGTATATGCAGGGACCGCAGTTCAATCCCCAGCATGCCATTTAGACCAGACCTCAAGGACACTGAGATGGAAATTGAGACTGGGCATGGTGGTACGTGCCAGTAATTCCAGTGTTTGGGTGGCTGGAACAGAATCACTACAAGTTCAATATGTGTAGTGAGACCCTATAGACTACAAAATACATAAAAACATTTTAAAAATTAAAAAGCAGGCAATTATTGCCAAGTGAGGGGCAGGTGCCAACGTGCTGGAAGAGACCTTGCTTCCTAGTGAAGGGGTCAGCCCAGCAGAGCCTGGAGACCTGAGAGCAGATCTTTGAGAAATACACGAGAAGACAGGAAAGTGACCCTGAGTGGATCATTCCAATTACACAACCCTTAATTCTTTCTGCAGTGGTACAGTGAATCTTTGGTAAGTAAATTGTTTAAACTCAGACTTAATTTCTAATCAACCTACACTAGTGTAGTCACTTAGACAAGGAAAATCACAAAACAGCAGGAGAGGAACTCTGGAGAAGTCTAAGGAATAACATACATGAATCAGTGTTGATAGAAACAGGACTGTTGCCAATCAAGCTTACATAAAAATACAAAACCAAACCATTTTTATCTATCTATCTATCTATCTATCTATCTATCTATCTATCTATCTATCTATCTATCTATCTATCTATCTGATACAGAGTCTTGCTATGTAGATTAGTCAAACTCCTGGTGATCCTCATGTCTGAACATCCCAAGCACTGGGATTGTAGGTGTGTAGTACCATGCCCTGCTTCAGTGGCCCACACATTGTGCCTAAGATTCCAGCGACATCATGACATTTGATACCAGGGATCAAACCCAGATCTTTGTGCTATCTAGGCAGGTTCTCAGACCATTAAGCTATCTCCCCAGGCCAAACCTACTTGATTCTCTGTTCAAGTATGAACAATGAAAAAAATGTATGATTGACAATCAAGAGTCCTGCCCCTAGGAGTAAGCACAGGCATTGAGAGGGTGAACCTGGAAGAGAATCCAAGTTTCTCTGAACTTGCCTCATGGAGAGGTCTTCTAACCCATTGTTCTCAAATCCACCCCAGCACCCAATCGAGAAACCACACTCCACCTCCAGCAAATTGAGGGAAATTTTTAATGTTACCACTTCAACTTCTGGCGGGAACCTTGGAACTACGACACCACCATTTCCCTACTCTGAGTCTTCTTGGCACCATTTTTGACCTGATAAACTGACATTATTCAGAGAAATCAGGGTAGAACTAGGCAGTAAGCACAATTTCTGACTGATCAGAATAACACTTCCTATGAACACATCCAGCGTTTCTCCAAAGAATGCATCCCATTTCAATAGGCTCCGGGTGGCCATCTACTCAAAACCCAGGTTCTCTTCCCTTGCTTTAGGAACAGCTCATACCTGAAAAATCCCATCTGCCATGGCTCAGAACATACAAAAAATTTATAGAAACAGCTTAGTTATGTTGGAAGGATATATTTCATTCTTCATATGTCACTGAAAATTTATATGTTTCACAATCCTTCCAGTATGCCAGATCTGAAGCAATTCCCAATACATGGAATACTCAGTCAACTTCCAGTTTGTTACAATATCACCTTAGAGATCAACCTGTGTCTGATAGAAGTTCCTGATAATAAATGGAGAAATCCAAAGATCTATACCATGTCCTGGATAATCGGGAGCTTGGACTTCAGTAACAGGATAGACATGTTGAATTCCCTCCCAGGCCCTCTGGATTATTTATCTGATGGAGCAAAGCTAGAGTGGTCAAGCTCTATCATTGCAGCTGTTACCTAACCCTCGTTTCTCACTTGGAACTTCATTTTAATGAAGTTCTCTCAGATTAAAGCACCTGCAAGCAGGCATAGGAGCTGGGGGTATGAATCCCAGGCCTGCCGTGCTGGTCCTGATCCCGGGGTGTGCTAAGACAGTGATTGAGACTGGGTATGGTGGGGTGGATGACAAGTCCAATCTAGCAGTAAGACCCTGAATACCCTGTAGACCCTTCTGTAAAATACAAAAAATAAAGAAGTGCTCTCAGCTGAAACTTTGTGATTGTAAAACTACTAACCAATTCCAGAAAAGATACAGGAATCAAGCCTGTGAAAAAACTTCTCCATATATGAACATCTGGTTGTTGTTGACACTTAGCTCCATACTTAATAGCTAGTAAATCAATACAATGTTTTCATGTTTGTTTCTGTCATTTATTTATTTATTTTAAGGTCAGTTGATCTACTTGCTTGGTGATTTACACCTGATTATTGCCAATAGTAGTGCACTCCTGTGCTGATCACTGAACCCACCAAAGCACTTCTGTCTTCTACCGCACCCAAATGACAAAAATCCCCTCACGCACTCTTTTTCCTTGCCCTGGGTATCTCTGTTCAGAAACCATTTGCCACAAATCAGCTTGGTGAGAGGATATAGAAATAAAGACAAAAGGTGAAACTTTAGTTTCAGGTGCCCTCCCTCCAGATGGGAGGAAATGAACTGCCCAAGACAGGTGGAGTATTTATGTATACATTCAGGAGGTTTCTGTCAAGATCAATCTCTCTGTATAGATAGAAGGTCACAGTTCCTTCTTTCTTCAAGGGAGTCCAGGAGGCAAAGGCTCATGCTTTTGGTCTGAAAGGGCTCTGTTATATCAGAGTTCAGTGTAGCTCCACATGTTGTAGGATCTGTTCTTAGGCAGACTAGAGTACTGCAAAGCAGCCAGTGCTCCATGAAAGTGCATGACACAGCGCTTTGCCCATGAACCCTAGAGGATGCAAATGAGCAAGCTGAGCACTATCTGGACAAAGGATTGTGGAGGCATCTCTGGCAACAAGTGCTGCAAAATTAGTGTCTTCAAAGCAGCAAAAGGAGACTAAGTTGGCAGAGCAAGACAAGTGGCTACTCCAGAAAGTAAGGTACATGGAACAAGGTTCATGTAGTGGGCTTCTTTCCTTAGGAATTCCTGCTTGCAAAGTTGCCTATTGCTTGACATTTGAGAACTTCAATCTTGGGTTTCCTAGTCTCTCCAGGTAAGAGTGGCTCAATTTTCTCAATATTCTGTGGAAAATAATGCTGCAGATTAAAATCTACTTTTCTTTCAGGAGTCTGGAATATTGGTATAAACTAAGTAGAAGATGCCTGTCTGCCTAGACCCAATAAAAACCTGTGCTGTGTCTCTCAGCTCTGCTGGATGTCTCCACTCATCTTTTTGTAAGAGAGGGAGTTCAACTCATGGTGTGTGACCTCACTGGGAGAAGATGTTAAACCTGTACCTGCTCTGCACTTCATGCCTCTGCTCTTGACTGATTAAATGTTGAATTATTTACTGTAATAAGTCAGAGTGCTGAATACATCTGATGGCCAAGTCCTTCATCACTGGAGAATCATTGATCTTAGGAAGGTTTGGAGATCCTCATCCCATAAGGATCTCCAACAACCTGGTGTTGTGCTAGAAACCAAGAAAATTTATGTTCAAGGAAACCCCATTACTGTATTTTAATATTTTAAAAAGAATTTATTTAAAAAATTTATACACCTAGTATACATTTAGAATATCTGTGACATTGCTCCATAAGTTAATACATGTTTCAATCTTGTCACTATTAAAAATGAAAACTTTCAATTGTTATTTCTGTATTCATTTATGAACAATCACCAACTTTGAAATAAATGTAAACTAATTAAATGTAAGTATTAGTTTTACATATTCTTATTCCACATGTTGATAGAAGTGAATGGTATGTTTTAATTCTTTTAGGTTTTATTTAAATTTTAAACATTGTACAATGATTTTTGTTGTATAAAATTAATTTATCATTTAGGAAAAAAATAGCCAATATTTCGTTATTCTTGTCATACCTGAAGAGAATCAAAAAAAAAAAAAAAAGAAAAAGAAAAAAGAAAAAGAAAAAAAAAAAGAAATAAGTACATGTATCATGAATGTGCCCATATCTTTCAGGCTATACCATGTATTTTTATTTTGCATAGATAGATAGATAAATTTTGGTGATATATGAAACAAATATTTAAGTCACATTCACCATCAATATCATATGTCTCTTAGTATAATGTAACCTCTGCTGTACATAAGTGGACTCAGGATATAAGCGAACCTCTGCTGTGACATCCTGTAACTAAGGACCCCATAATTTTGAACAGGGATATAAAAACAGTGACCACAAGGGCCTAAAGAACGCACTGACTGCTTCCCACATGAAATGACATATTCATGTGGTACTAAGAGCAAGAATGTGCATCCGCAGCTGCCTCTTGAAATGGCCTTACCTGCTCACATATTCTAGGCAACATTTAATTTTAATACAAGAGAAAGAAATGTATCTAATTTTTTTACATGAACATGTACATTTCTGGGTAAATGAGAATCTGCTCTTCCACTCTTTTTTTTTTTCTTGCCAATTCTTTGCTCCTATAACTTGTGTGTTTTCTGAGTTTTCCTCCTTGTGCGCTTAGCAAGAGTCCTGCACATCATCATTCTCCATTAGGCAGTTGCTTCATTCTCTGCCCATAAGTGGCTACTTTAAACTGTTTGCTCCAACTTGTACCTACCTCAGGACATCATTATGAAATGTTCACAACAGGGAACAGTGAATTCATGAAATGCACCTATTTCCAAAACTTTCCTAGTCAGGATCCCTCCTGAAAAATGCATCAGGTTATATTCTTAGGGATCCTTGGGGAAGTGAGCTCAGTCTTGTTGGGAGGGAGAGAAGGGGAAAGATGAAAGCCTGAAAGCCTCCTGCCTAGACTAAGGTCAAAGTTATTGCTTTGCTCACATGTTCTAGGACTACTTCTCTAGAAAATGTAAAGAGCACTTCAACTCCTCTGACCATAGCAACATACTCAAGAATAGCATCTTGGCTCTTACAATGGTCACATAAAAGGATTTAGCATATACCTTATCCACTGAACTGACAGTCTCTGAAACATGCTCCAGCTTACAAGGGATGTTCATTGTGTCAGGTCAAACACCCTCAAATCTCTAGGGACCTAAGCTGTCCACAAGAGATGCTGTTAATTGACTCTTCTGAAACTTTTGAGGTTCTAGTGTGAAATATAACCCAAGAGGAAACTTCACTACATCACAGTATGCTATTCTTTAACATCATTGCACTCTCATGATGCTGGGGAGTCACAGGTTGCTCTGGTTGAACCTTGACTTCAAATTTTGAGGTCAGACTATCATTTCCCACAAATAATTCTCCAGACACAGTGTTGCTCTTATGAGGGCTATTCTTCTCATGGTCCTGATGAACCCAGGACAGAACTCAAGTCTTCCTTAGTCCAGAAGGTCCTGCTGACTGAACAATTCCCATCAGCTGTACATCACATCCCCAGAAGGAGAGAAATTATTTAATCAATTAGTCAGTTTCAGTGTGGATGTAATTTTAAATCCCAATTCACTATGAATTTTTTGCCTTTTTTATCATAGATTATAAGTGTGAACTAAGGCCCACACCACAGATCACTGGATCAAGAAGGAGTGACTAAGGTGTTAATGCCACAGCTCTTACATTTAGAGTTGAGTTCATTCTGGATTTGCATGAGGAAATTATTTGAATACAAG
>PVKA01022074.1:0-37687 GCA_004027165.1 Ctenomys sociabilis
TCAAGTGGCATCCACTTCAGTATAAATGCTTCAAACTTATCATTCTTAATAGCTGAGTAATACTCCATTATATAGAAATACCACATCTTTTTCAACCATTCTTCATGTGATGGACATCTTGGTTGTTTCCAAGATTTTGCTATCACACATTGCGCTGCTATAAACATAGGTACACATATATCTCTATGATACAATGTATACAAATCCTTTGGGAAAATTCCCAGTAGGGGGATAACTGGATTGAATGGGATTTCTAGTCCTATTCTTTTGAGGAGTCTCCATACTGACCTCCACTGTGCAGTTCAGGCTGGCCTCAAACTCACTTTGTAGCTCAGGCTGCTCTCGAACTCACAACAATCCTCCTGCCTCAGCCTCCCGAGTGCTGGGATTACAGGCATGCGCCACCACGCCTGGCTTATTTCTCTAGTTTTTGTATCAGGGCTGTGTCTGCCTCCAGGAATGAGTTAGGGAAAATTACTTCCCCTTTTCAATTTCATTAAAGCATTTGAGAAGAATTGGCATTGACTACTCTTAACTTCTTGTAGAATTCAGCTGTGATCTCATCAGGACATGGTCTTTTCTGTGTTAAGTTTTTTTTTTTTTTTATTACATTTTCAATTTGACTGATTTTGTATTATTCAGGATTTTTATATCTTCTTGATTCAACTTTGGTAATTCATATATATCCAGAAATCTGTCCATTTTTTCTGTGTTTTCCATCCTGAGAGAGTTCAGATTTTTGAAGTAGGCATTGATGATCTTTTGAATTTGTATAGGATCTGTAGTAATTTCACTCTATTCATTCCTTATTGCATGAATTTGAGATTTTTTCTTTTTTTGATAAGGTGTACTATAGGGAGTTATAAATTTTATTTATTCTTTCAAAGAATTAGCTCTGATTCAAATTCTTTGTACTATTTTTTCTTTAATTTTATCAGTAACCCATTGATTGTTCAGGAGGGTGATATTTAATTTCCATGTGCTAGTGGAAAATTTGTGGTTTCTTTTGTCAATAATTTCCAGTTTCATTGCACTGTGGTCTGATAATATGCATAGGATAATTTCAGTTCCTTTGCATTTACTTAAGCATGTTCTATGGGCTAGTATGTGGTCTATTTTAGAGAACATCCCATATGTAGCTTAGAAGAATGTGTATTTTAATGTTTTGGGTGGAATATTCTGTAAAGGTCTAATAAGTCCATTTGTGCACAAGTTTCATTTAATTCTGTCACTTCTTTGCTCACATTTATCTACTTGATCTATCTTTTTGCAACAATGGGGCATTAAAGTCTCCTGCAATTGTGTTGTTGCCTATTTGATTTTTCATGTCTTTTAAAATTTGTTTTAAATTTGGTCCTGTGGATCAAACTCAGGACCTTATGCTTGCCAGGCAGGACTCATGTCCCTGAGCTATCTCCCTCACCCCTAGTTTGTTTCATATAGTTGGGTGCTCCTGAATTTGGAGCATACATATTTATGGTTATTATTACTTCCTCTTGCAGTTTTCTCCTAATAAATCCATACGGACCTTCATCTCTTTTGACCATTCTTGGTTTGAAGTTCAGATTGTCTGCAAACAGAATAACTACCCCTGCTGTTTTCTGGGTTCCCATTGCACGGATTATTGTTTTCCCTCCTATAGCTTTCAGTTTATGAAATTCCTTTTGAGTCAAATGTGATTCTTTTATACAGCATGTTACTGGAATTTGTTTCTTGATCCACTCTGCCAGTCTGTTTCTTTTGATTGGTGAATTGAGGTCATTCACACTAATGGTTATTACTGACATGTCTTAGCTTACTTTTGTCATGTTACTCTCCTGATGGTGGTTACTTACTTTCCTCCTCTGTTTAATTGCTTTCTCTGCTTGGTGGTTGGTTCTTTTCTATTGTTTTTCTTAGAATTGTGGTCATTTTTATCTCTTTCTAAAATATGTTTCAGTTTTCTTTGTAGGATTGGTTTAGTGGTCATGAATTTCTTCAGTTGTTCTTTGTCACAGAAATATCTTATTTCTTCATTAATTTTGAAAGACAGTTTTGCAGGGTACATCAATCTGGGTTGGAAGTTGTTTTCTTTCAGCACTTGAAATACCTTCCTCCAATCTCTTGTTGACTTGATGGCTTGTGCTGAGAAATCTACCATGATTTTGATGGGCTTTCCTTCATAAATAACCTGTTTCTTTTCTTTTCTCTACCAGCTTTTAATATTCTTTTCTTTTGCTGAATTTCTGGGAAATATTGTGTCTGGGTGTATATTTATTTTGGTTCTGAATAATTGAAGTTTTGTATACCTCACTTAGATGAATGTCAGATTCTTTTCCTATGCTTGGGAAATTTTTTGCTATTACTTCTATAAATAGTCTTTTTATGCCAATCACGTTGACTCCTGCTTTTTCATTTACACTTATCAGTCTTATATTGGTTCTCTTTGCATCTTCTTGAAGTTGCTGAATTGTTATTTCCCAGCTCATTATTTTGAAGAGATCTTTCCTTTCATTCTCTCCATCTGCAACCCTGTTTGCAAAGTCTTAAAAGTGTATCTTATACTCTGGTTTCTCTTCAGATAGCATAAATCTTTCACCTTTTAAAAGTGTATCTTGAGTTTCATTAAGCAGTATTGCCAGTTTTCAAATAAATATTTAATATCCTCATTGAATCTGTTTTATGCATTCTAATTCTTTCCTATATTGTTCACTCATTTCTATCATTTCCTCTGTTTTTCTTAATCCCTGTCTTCTTTAGATATGCTGAGCAAAATAAAATTGTTTTGCTATGTTTGTCTTTTTTTTTTTTTCCTGAGAGATTTTTTCTTTCGTTTTTCTTTTTCTGGCAGAACTGGGGATTGAACTCATGTCCTTGTGCTTGCCAAGCAAGCACTTATTCTACTGAGCTATCTCCCTGGCCCCTGAGAGATTATTTCTGATATTATTTCTTCTATAGCTTGATGGAATTGGTTTTTTTATTTTGGTTTCTATCATCTCAGCAAGTTCAGGTGTGTGACTTCAAGTTCTTTTATGCTGATATCTCCTGGACTTGCTCTGGGTGGCCTGGAGATCTGAGATTGCATTCTGCTCCTTGACTTTGCATTTGCCATTTCAAAAAAATTGAAAATTATTTTTCTGTGGTGATTCTTGTGAACTTTGGTAGTAGGTAGCTATATCACTAATACCAAGGCCTCTCCAGGAATAGTCTGTACTTTAGGAATATCTTCTGTGTTCAGGAGATTCTTGGTTTGTGTCTGTCCCAAAACCATGTGTTCTCAATTAACTGAGCATGGGATATTAGTTTTTGCTTGACTCAGTCTACAGTCCAGTTTCTATTTGGCTCAGTAGGCTGTGTTCAGGTTATTACCCCAGAGCTTCCCATATTGTTACACAAGGGAGGATGACTGATTATAAAAGATATGACATCTTAGTTACAGTAGTACAATTAACAATGAGCACAGTTTAGAAACTGACCAACTGTGGTAACATACATTTATTTATTTATTTATTTATTTATTTATTTATTTATTTATTTATTTATTTATTGTACTTGGGACACAGTCTCACTATACAGCTCCTCCTGTTTTCAGCACCCCTAGTGCTGGGATTATAGGCATGCACCACCACGCCTGGTCTTAGTGGCTGGCTCAGTGCACCAGGGAGCAGGGCTGGTGCAACCTGTGACGCTGAGGATTGAACCATGGTCCTGGTGCTTGCCTAAGCAGGCCCTTAAGTCTGCTGAGCTATCTCTCTGGTCCTTTGATTTTGTACTTTAGGCCATAAAAGCAAAGATTATAGTTATGTAACAGAACTGATAATAAATTACGCGTTTGTACGCAAAGTGTCTCCCCTTGTTAGAGTGGAGTCACCCTGAGTTCCCCTGGACAAGATGGTTTCTGTGTCCCAGGCATTTCTTCCACTGGCTACCTGACCTGCAGTGTAGGGGTATGGGCCAGGCACCAAGGGTCCTCTAGACCATGGCTCCCAAGCTTCACCGTGGCTCCCCCAGTGGTGGAGTGGTGGTGGCAGGGAGTTTCTCCCCTCCTGAGCAGCTCACCAAGCTCCTAAGATTCTCCAGGGCTCAGCATCACTCCCAAGATTTGTGCTACATTACTTTTAGAGTAATTATTAAAAATTTTTTGAATCTTTATTAAGAGACTTTTACAGTCTGCAAGGCAGGTGTGTGGTCCCACTCTGCCCCATTTTCAGTGAGTGGTGAGGACAAGAGTTGCTGAAGTTGGTGCAGGGCCCTCCTCTCAGGCAGACGGCCATGGGTGGGTCACTTTCTTCATTTCTCTGTCCACTCATTTTTGTCTTTTCACAAATATATAACACATTATATAATGGATACCCAGTTACTCAGTGGGTAACATCTACAGAAATATTTCAAAATGTAAAAACCTTCAAAATCAGAAAGTTATGGTCCAAAGTATTTTAGATAATAAACACTCAACCTGTATCCAATCCTGAGTGAATAAGAACAGCCATATCCCCAAAATATTCCTTTTCTAACTCTTCTCCCTTCATTTCCTGATTTCTGGCCATCGCATCTCCTATGTGTGCCCTATGATCCACCACCATCCTGCTCCCTGCCCACTTTCTGGATTAGCTATTTATCCCTGAAAGTCACCTCAAGACTCCTGCACTGTATCTAAGAAACCCCACAATATAAGGGTTCACCTCAAAGTTAGTGGTTCCCTCTTCCATAGAACTCTGCAGAGAAGATCTGGCTAGGGAGAAATGCAGTATTGCCTGCACAAGAGGTTGGAATGAGGTGGGGCAGCAGTAACCGGAAAGGGCAAATCTGGTTCTGTACATGGAAGAGCAATTCTTACCTACAGTCTCATTTCAACTTGACATCAAGCATAGCTCACTGCCACAAAGATGATTTGCTTCCCTCCAAAACAAGAACTTTAGGGGCCTGCCAAATAGCTCAGCGGATTAAAGCCCCTATAAGCAGGCACAGGGGCCAGGGGTTTGATCCCTGTGCAGGGCCTTGCCGGCCCCATCTCCAGGGCATGCTGAGATAGCAATTGAGACTGGGCATGGTGGTGCAAGCCTGTAATCCCAGCTCTTTTGAGGTTGCGAAGAGGTGGATCTCTATGAGTCCAATCTAGTAGTGATACCTTGAACACTCTGTAAACCCTTCCCTAAAATACAACTCCCCGCAAAAAAAACCCCAAGAACTTTATAGTTCTAATCACCTAGGTATTATTATTCCTGAGGACCATTTGCTCTCTGCCTATCTTTTTCTATTTTCACAATCAACTAAAAATAATGGTATCTAACCCAAGTATATTCTGTCTAATATTTCTATTAAGGGTGGAGTGATGATAATAGAAGTCTGGGTTCACTTACTCATCAAGACAGCATTAAAATGTGATCAGTTTTAGGTGATGATATCTTTAAAAAAAAAACAAAATTTATCTTTTTCAGAATCTTATATAGAAAATGTACTTTATTTAAAAGCATATATAACATGGCATGATGTAAAATTTTAAGTTAGCATAATAGAAAATACAAATATCTATTTTCTTTTGCTGTTTATGCCTTTTGTGCATTTATTGTCTTTTCCAAGGTGGCATTTTTCTTTTTTTTTTTTTATTTGGCAAAACCGGGGATTGCACTCAGGCCTCTGTGCTTGCCAGGAAAGCACTTATTCCACTGACCCATCTCCCCAGCCCCAACATTTTTATTTTATAATTTGATTCATACTTATAAGAAAAAATATTAAATATCATAAAAAGGGATAAAGCAAGAGAATTTTTAAAAAGTCACAATTCCCTTCTCTCCAGCTCCTCTTCAGATACTGGATCTCCTTCAAACTTTTCACCATTTCCTTTTTTAGATAAATTATTTTACATTATATATATTCTATTATTTTTCCCTGAACACTGTCAAGGAAATATTTCATGATAGCATAATTAATGCTATTTCATCTATTGAATGGTTTTGCTTGACACATTGATTTATCACTACACTTCCAGCTAATTCGATAATGATGATTTCTTAGGGTGTTTCTGTGTTAATGCAGGAACAAACATGCTGACAGTTTATTTAAACAAATATTGTTCTTATATTTATTTGTATATCATTATACTCTTCTCTTCTTTTAAAATTCATATTTTTAAATGAAAATTGCAGTATTAAAAATGTGAGTAGTGTCTTAAGTAAAAGGGTAAAGAATTGGGGTTTTAGTATTTCCATTTTTACTTGGTTGTGTTCAAGAAAACAAAACAGAAAGGCATGTAAAACTAACTCTTTTTAAACAGTGAGGTCAAATTTCTGAGATGAAGGATTATATTCTAGATTATGGCTGCTCGCCCTCTGTTGAATTTCTTGAGAGTCTCCCAAGCACACACTTCCTGTTCTACTTCCTTTTAACTACTAGGACTCTTCAGAAGCAGATGATATCAACTTTTAAAATTTAAGATGTTTCTCACAAATGCCATCAGCCTTCAGTACACTGTGTGTAGGAGGCAGAATGAAGAAAGCACATTTCTTTCCATAATTCTAGTTTTGATAAGCCCTGCTCTGAGGACAGCATATGTAAGATGATTTCTTACAGTTTGGAATCAGGAAAGCTTGTACTTTCTTTTATACTTACACACTTTTAAATGATTAAGGGGAAAAAAAAATAAATGATTAAGGGGTATTCATATCTGCTTTGGATACCTCATTTGGTTATACTGTCTTGAAATTCAGTTCTGCTTTAGTTTATTGAAAAAAAAAAGCCCATGTTCCTATTTCTCTTCAAAAATGAATGGAGATAAATTTAGTTAACTACATAAAATAAGCACATGAAAAATTTTTTTAATATATTTGGTACAGGGTCTCACTACACAGCTCAGACTCAGTGATCCTCTTGTTTTTAGCCTCACCAGCACTGGGATTATAGGTGTGTGCCACCACACCTAGTCTCACTGGCTGGCTCAGCGCACTTGAGGGTGAAGCTGGCTTGGAATGTGGTGCTGGGGATGGAACCCTGGTCCATGCGCTTGCCTAAGCAGGCACTTGGTCTGTTGAGCTATCTTGCTGGCCCTTGAAAAGTATTTATAATACTTATAATACTTTGTAACACCTTAGGGCTGAATCCTGAACTGCAAATGTTCGTTGGAACCAGAGGATTGGTCCTTTGACTAACTACCTTGTGTTACCTTCAGGAAACTCTTCCAGGAAGAAAAAAAAAAATATGGTTTTGGTTTTAGCCTAAAATTATTTTATACTATTACACTGTTTTCCAGATTAAACCAATATTTCAATTATAGGAGTAAATATTTTTGCAATGGGAGTGTGGGTAGCTCTTGTTTTTAGAGCATGTTCTTCAAAAAGTAAATCTTGGACTGATAGTACTCTAAGGAGAGTGTAATGAATTTCTAGGCTAGGAGCACTATGTCTTGACTTTGTTCTAAAAGGCAGTGGCAATTTCTAAAGTCTTTATCTTAGTAATGAAATCCACTCAAATAGATGAAGGGTATGATGTGACCGCTGTTGTCAGATTATTAGTAAATCCTAGGATAGCAGGATTCCTGAAGCTTATTGTAGGTTTGCAAGGATCATTTTTATGTTTAAAAACAAAGACTTTCTCCTGACTATAGTTATTCTTTACCCAGTCAAGATATAATGAAAGATGCCCAGAAGATGCTTTTACCTACACAAGTAACTCTGTTGTTCATGATGGGTGCACAACCCAGAAGGATGGGAATTACCAGCTTATGGCATAATTTCACCCTAATTTTTTTTTTTTTTTTGAGATGGGGACTCATTATGTAGTTGATATAGGTGTTGAAATCACTGGGCAGAGGCCTGGGGATGTAGCTCAGTGGCACAGCACCTGCCTGGCAAGCATGAAGTCCTGAGTTTGATTCCTGGTACCAAACCAAACCAAACAAAAAAACATGGTGCAATCCAGGCTGGCTTCAAACTCATTGTGATTTTCCTGCCTCAGCCTCTTGAATGCTGGGATTTCTAGTATGCACACCACACCTAGCTCTCCTTAATTTTTATCTCAACAATTACAGATAATATATAAGCAGTGCTTTACAAAAGTAGTTCCTTTATGGTCTCCATGGTTCCTCTAATGAGAGTCATGCTCTTGTTCTGTAACTGTTCTCACCAGACTTTCCAAGAGGAAGCTGCTATTATTGAATGCGAAGAGAGCTTGCAAAGGAGCTTATGCAGTGAGGAGGAAACAAAACAAAACCTTTTCTCTTCATTACTGGAAGAAGAAAGTAAATCAAACATAGAAATAAGCCAATGAACATAATATCAACAAAGCGATGATGTTGATGGCAAGCCTCTGTCTTCTGTGATCTACAGATATTCTTTTCAGAGAAATTCTGAAGTTGATAATGGCAGTTTTTACTTAAAAGAAATTAATATCCAATGACATCTGATAATACTTGCTCAAATACTGCTATATCCCAGCCACGTTGCACAAAACCACTTTTCTTCGCCGCTTAGCATCTATGTAAATCTTCCCTTGAAGACAGGGCTGGATACACAGGAGGATGACTCTGGGAAGCTGCATTAAAGCTCTTCCTTCAAAGGCCTTTCCCTGCGGCACTGGCAGACGGATGTGTTATCATCTGGCTGAGGAACATGCTCCATTCCATCACGTAGCTCAGGTTGGCTGGACTGACGCTCGGCATATTGCTGAAATGTGCCAAGTCGAGTGTAAGGTTAGTCCATACCTAATTTCTATTGATATGGTCACCCTACCCTGCCCTCTAGCAAGGAACTGAACTTTAGGAGTAACTCGGAAGACTCCCAAAGAGATGCCAGGCCACAGGCCCACACTTGCAACTGAGAGCAGCTTGTGGCATTTTTTCCTCTACTTGTTAATAGTAAGAAACTGTCCAGTGCTGAGATCAGCATCAGAGGTGGCAAGCATTCCAAGCTGAAGCTGATGGCTGCACACACCTGCCCTGATGGAGCAGAGTCATTTGTGTCTATTAATAGTGACATGTAAAAAGGTCTTCTCTGGCTGCTGTCAGAGATACTCCTATTGGTTGGCTATTTCACTTCAGTGGTTCTGTGTTCAAATTAAGTGGATTTTCCTGGTACTGGGTCAAACCCACCAAAATGGTGACATGAGCCAGAGCTGAATTAATATTTTAGGAGAAGAAATGCCTCCTATTGAAATTAAAGCCAGGCCAAGAGAGAGGACAGGACTTATTTAAGGAAAGGAAGAGCAACTTCTAGTAAATGGCATAATGTGTCACTGTCATTCCTCTGAGAGGGCAGTGTTCACAGACATATTAGGAAATTGCCTTTAACTCTGGCAATAGGAAAATAATTTGATTCTCAAGAAACATTTAGGGATCAGAATTCAGGATTATTATATATAGTTTCCATTGGTTTGTTTTATTTGGCAAGCTAAATATCTGCTCTCTACCCTGTACCGTGATGAGAAAGGCATGACTCTTGTGTAAAAAGGAGAACAGAAAGGTAACAAGTTCAGCAGACACAGGGGTCAGTGACCTCTGGTCCAACCTCGCTAGGAAAGAAGCTTTTTGAGAATCAAGAACACTTAACCGAGGAGTCCCACGGGGCATATACTGACAGCATGAAGGGAAGGCCGGAGGAGGCATCGATTTGTGTTTGTATAGGCTCCAGGCTGTTTTTCCTAATGGTGAATGGAGAACAAAGCTTGGAGCTGCAGACCGCCTGGGCCCTGGTCTTCCCAGGCTGGGGCCTAGGTGGATGGACTGACTTGTTTAGGAAGAAAGTGACGCAGTACGCAGGCCATGTGTGTAATCCAGGGACACCTGGCCCAGCAGGATGGACACGTGAACTGACCTGCAGGACTCTGTAATAGTAGCAGTAAAGCTGGTGTGGCTGTAGCAGGTTCCTCGCAGCCAGCTGTCCTTCTTTTGCAATCTTCTTGGCTTCTTCATCATTTTCCTAAAGGGTTTTAAAATGAATGAAAATTACTTCTGTAGCCCACCAAGAAGGCCAAGGGCAAGTGTGAGGGGGGATAGGCGTAGGGTTGGAGGTGGATACTGTAGGACAGCTGGGACACAATGGGAATAGAACATAACAGTGGGGCTACGCACACAGTGCCTCACTAGCCATGGCTGAGGGCTTCTGTTCCATTATTTCCAAAACCAAATATAGCCTCTCAGATCTCAGAATCAGAATAGTCTTATAATATAGCAGTGAACTTTTAAGGTTTATAATGAAGCAACAGGAGCTTTTAAATTCTGTTCCTTTTAAGAAAGGAATTCCCATTTTATGGGAAATGCTTCTTAGATATTATAAAATATACATTGGTTAAGAACTCCTATCTTCTATTTATGTGAGTAAAACCAAACTACTGAAATTACTTTAAACATTTTGTTATCCATAAAGTCCTCTAACCGGCCATTTCAATATGTGATTTGCATTTTGTGTGTTCTTCTTGGTGCATATAAGTGATTCATCCAGAAAATCCATACTCTATGTAATCCTGGACTTAAAACCCAAAAATGTTGACAGAGGACATACAAAATGATTCTGATATTAATATTTCAAGAGAACAAAAAATCCTAGAAAATCATATTTCTTTTGATCCCACTGTGCTAAGTTCAACTGTGTTGTGACAGAATCTAGGTCACCAAGGCTGATGGACCTGTTACTGCATAAAGAAATGAAACTGCAGAGAACTTACCTTGGCCCACTGAACTTTGTCTAGCAGGTCACTAAGATTTCTTTTAACTGGAACATAGTGCTTCCAAGGTTTTAGGGTCAGGTAGAAATGTTCATAATATGGAGAATCCTGCTTCAGAACCAGGCTGTCCCCTAGCATGAGATACGGAAACCTATACGCAGCTACTGTGCCATCCACGTTCACTTGGTACTTGTACTGAGAGGTGAAACACAGGAAACTTAAGACAGAAACACTTTGCATAATCACCTGTTTCACTTCTGCTTCTCCTTAACGTTGTAATACAAAATACAGAGGAATAGGTTCCCATTTTTCAAATTCTGTGTTTAAAAGTTTTACTTTGCAACTTACTTTTCTGTGTATTAAAGTCATAAGCAGCCTATAACAGATCAATTTTAAGAAATGCAATGCACTTAAAGATGATAATTTTAGTAAAAAAAAATGAATACTTACTTCAATTATATGTATCTAGTAGGGAATTTAGATTTTTATTAGCAATTAAAATTATTTTCAAAATCTGTTTATTAAAGTTGAATATTAATAACAACTTATACTTTCATTTATACACTATTTCATTTGTTCCTTATACTTGATCCATGAAATAGGCAGGCATCATCTCTATTTTAGTTTTAGAGGTGAGAAGACATTGCAGAAGTAGGTGCTTTGATTTATATTTTAAAACCACTTTTCAGGGCTGGGGAGATAGCTCAGTGGCTTAAGTGCCTGCCAGGCAGGCACAAGGTCCTGAGTTCAATCACTGGTGCAAAAAAACCCCCCAAAACTAAAACCCCAAAAACCACTTTTCATAGACATTAAAGCTCATACAGGTATAATAATATGAAGCAGGTATTTTTAAAATCAGAAATTGATGTCCAGAGAAATTTATAAACCTTTATTATGACTCCAAATGCCTGTTTCTTTTCATTATAACAGCCTGAGATAAAAAGGGTATGTTCTCAGGTCTAGTACTGACTGACTGACTGACTGATGAACAGCTGGAGCTGGGGATGGAACCCAGGGCCTTGTGGCTGTTACACAAGTGCTCTACCAGTGAGCTACATTCCCAGTCCCTTGTTTCTGAACTAGCTGGTACAAAGGAGTTTCCTAGCCAGTCAGCTGTGGTCATACACTTCATCACATCTCTGGCTCTGTGGGCCTCATAGTAATGCTCTGAAGGAGAAAGGCAGCAGCACAGGCGTCTGGGTAGCAGAGGCACCGGGAGCTAAAAGCCCCATAGCTAGTGGCAGAGGCAGGACTAGCAGCAGGACCTGAAGTCCAGCTGTAGCTCCTGTTCAATATGTATAAAAGGTATGCTCTTTATTTGTAAAAGACATCTGAGGGCATTTCATATATAACACATTTATATTCCTAGTGTATTAAAACTGATATAAAGAAAGGAGAAACTCCGAAGCCCCATGTCAATGCTTCTACTATACTTGGAGCATGAGCTATATAGAGGTTCTAAGGTACCTGATGGACAAAGTTAACAGCAAAAAAAGGCGCACAGACCTTTGTGCAACCCCCTCAGTGAGTGAGAAAGTGAGATGGTGTGTGTCAGTGCACAGGACAGAGGAATCTGGCTGAGTGCTTTGCCTGGCAGACCTGAAATATACTTGTGTACTTTATAGCCACAGAGGAAGGCTTAAATACATACCTTAAAGAAATCAAAAAAGCCCATTAACTTGGCTTTTCCAAGCTCCTTTTCTTTCTCTTGGAAAAAGAAATAGCCTGTAATTCCTGCATCTAGTAGCTGTGGGTTTTCCTTGGCCAGCTGTACCAACTGCAGCCTCTCTTCCCGACTATCTCTACCTCTGAAGAAAGCTTTCTCTGTTTTATTGATCCAGGGGGGCCCTAGAAGTTTGAGGCCACAAAAATTATGATTATGAGTTTGACATTTTTATATGGTATAGTCATCTTTTTAAATCAACCACTGTCAGTTAAGAAATTAATGCTTTTTAAAAAATCAATTAATCTTGTAAAATAGATGCTTTTACTAAAAACAAAACAAAACAAAAAACACCATGGGATCAAGGCGTAATTTGCCAGGGATGGTTTCAAGTTTATACTTTCAAAAATACTTCTATTTGCTGTTTCTAGTTCTTCCCATTTGTCTATTAATGCAAGTTCACACAAGCATTATCATTTTCTGTCTGCAACAGTAGGAAATATCCAAAATAACATTGGGCCAAGTTCAAAGCAAAAAGAGATTCCATAGCTTGGTCCACTCACCGATGCAATAGCATCTTCTATCTCTGTTTTAGGGATTTTTTTTTTTTAAGCTAGATTTTTGTTCTTAGACAAAGTGGCCAGAAAGAAGTATATTATCAAGTTAACAACCACCAATCTTTTTTTTTTTTTTTTTATGTATTTGGTACAGCGTCTCACTGCACAGATCAGACTTGGAGTGATCCTGTTTTCAGCCTCCTCAGCACTGGGATCATAGGTGTGTACCACCATACCTGAACTCGTCTGCCTCTCAGCGTGCCCCTGGGGTGGGGATGGCATGGCATGGCGGACTGAGGATTGAACCCTTGTCCCTGTGCTTGTCAAAGCAGGTGCTCAGTCTGCTGAGCTATCTCACTGGCCCACAACTACTGATCTTTAATACTGAGGCTGCTTAGATTTTTGAACACAGGGAAAACATTTCTTTCTAATATGCATTAATGCAAATATATAACTCAACTGTATACATATCACTTATATTTTCTCTTCAGGGGAAGGGAATATTCTGGAAGAGTTTATCTAAATTACTTTTATTATAGACAGATGAATCATTGGTTAATGCCTCAGGGTTTTTTTTTTCCTGTATTTTAGGGGAGGGACTACAGGGTGTTCAGGGTCTCACTACTAGATCAGACTCAATTATCTGCCTGTTTACAGCATCCCAAGACCTGGGATTACAGGTACACACCGAGAGAAAAAAGATCATAAAACATAGTGATCAATTTCTTGACTATTTTAGTATATTTTTAGGAATTCACCATTATAAATTTAAAACTTCGCTAGTTTCATGCTACTTTATTTTTGATGGTTTTATAAGTCTCTGATCTTGTCTAGAAAAAAGTTTAACAAACTACAAGAAACTGAAAGAAAGGCTATAAAGACAAGGCATGATTTTATTCAACTCACCAGGTTTGTTTGAAAAAAATGGTATACTGTACCATAAATCTAAGGACATCAAGCAGTGGAAAAAAACTTAAATTTTAAAGGATCCAGAGAGGCAGAAAAAAGCAAAGGGGATAATTCCTTACAAAATATCAGAGGATGTAATATCCAAATTTATTTTACTATCAAAATCCTCATACATACATAAATTTTATACCTTTCAAAATCCCCATTTCTTTCAGCAATATAAAGGTGTTGAAGGCAGAATTTAGCAACAAATTTATCAAGTACATTAAAAAGGTATTGATTTGGGTACTGAAATCCTAACTGATACATATTTCATTTTTGGATTAGAAGAATCCTGAACAAACCACTCTGGCACTTCATTTTTATTTTCTGATGCTGGGATCTAGTACTGATCTATATCCAGTTCCAAGGGTGCTATTATTCTTTTTCTTGGTTAGAAAATAAGAATAGCTTTTTAAATACTTATTCTCTTTGATTGAATGTTCTTTTCACTTTTTCTTATTCTTTGCAAATGTTATTCTTGGAGTAAGCTCAAGTTACCTGTATTTCCCTGAATCGAGAGCAGATCATTTGTAACACCCCTCATTGCTTCAAGTGTGGAGTGTGTGATATCATACGTTGGAAGGACAACATCTCTTGAATCCAGAGAGCCGCACCAGGAAATGATAGGTACAGGGCTGGGGGTTTCATTGACTTTTCGATGTTCCAAGGGCCAATCTCCAAGATTAATATAAAATTCTAAATCTGGAAGACGAACCTAAGTAAATGCAAGTTCAAACATTAGTGCTGGGAGGCCCTCAGTCTTTGGTTCTACAAAGTTCCTGGGCTTTCCAAATGCTTCTGAGAGAGCTAGCCATTTAAAAATAGTAAGGGCTAGAGAGATAGCTCAGTGATCTAAGAGATAGCGCCTGCCTGGCAAGTGCAAGGACCCGGGGTCGATCCTCCGCATCACATACCGTGCTGGCCCTGGAACTGGGTGTGCCGAGCAGGCCACTGAAACCAGGCATATAATCCCAGCACCTGTAAATCTAGAGCTGGGGAGGCTGAGACGAGAGGATCACTAGAGTCCAAACTGCATAGCAAGACCCTGTACCAAATACATTAAAAAAAAAATTTTAAAAAAAACAGTAGAAGCAGGGCACAGTGGTTTGTGCTTGTAATTTCAGCATTCTGGAGGCTGAGGAAGGAGGGTCACAAGTTCAAATCCAGGCTAGGCAACTGAGTGACTTAGTGAGACCCTGTATCAAAGTAAAACATAAAAAAGGTCTGGGGATGTAGCTCAGTACAAAGGTCCTGGGTTCAATCCCAGAAAGAAAAAAAAAAAAAACCCAAAGGAAACAAAAAAGAAAATGATGAGAAAATTAAACACAGGGACAGAGGCTTGCTTCCTGGTGTGGCCCAGGAAGAGCACTGCACTCAGGTTCACACTCTTTCAATGTGCTCATGTGCTTGCAGGCTGGGCTAAGAGACGAGAAAAGCTACTGCCATTGAAAATACGAAGCCATGGCAGCCACACCTTTGGCACACTTGGGAAGCTCTCTCAGGAAAATTGTCTTCTGGTTAGAAAACAATATGGATGGTTTCATGAGGTGAGAATGACAGAGACTGGCCAGCTCCATTTTTCACCCTACATGATCAGGAACAGAAAGAACAGAAGACGGCTTTAACTGTTCAGGGGAGGAATTCAGCGCTCTGCAAATGTGGAAAGAAGGCTGCACAGCAGGATGACAGAGGGCGGTTGGTGAATACGGGGGGTTGGAAGAATGGGGCCCCAAACCCCGTCAGTAGGGGGCCATGACCGGACGATCAGGGGGCACCACTGAGAAACTCCCAGACACAGGACGAGTGAGGAATCTCAGTAGTACAGGAATGTCTACTTCCAAGTGTTGGGGTTTTTGTTTGGTTTTTAATATTCACTGGTACAAAATAATCTGTACTACACAAGTGTGGTGGGTAAAAGGAGGAAAACATGGTCCAAATTCAAGTCCTTTTCAAGTAAAGAGAAGGAAACGGCTGCAGCCAGTGACGGGGTCATGTAGAACAGAAAACTCGGGGAAGTGACCCAGGTGCCATAAATAGGTGGGAGTTCTCAGAAACCTGGCCACGCCCCCAGGACCTACCCACCTGCCACCTGCTCAGAGGTAGAGGATTTAGAGCTGTCAGGTGGCATGCGTCCAATGATTCTAACCACCCGAATGTTACAACGAAACCACTCAATTATAGTAATGTGGAAACCAATCAAAGCAGTTCCATACCTTCCTTGCCAGTGACAACAAAATCTCATCAGAGAACATTTTGAAGTCTGTGTATTTCCCTAAGGATCTCCGGTAAATGCGGTTGTTGAGAATCGTGTAGTGAACAACGGCACCCCTCTCAGCCCCAAATCTCCTGGGAACTTCATTTAGCATTTGCTGGAGATTGATGCTGGGGAACGAAGCAAAGTCTTCTTCAATCTGTGGCTCCTTGGCTGGACAAGTAAGAGAATCCTGCCAGGCGTGGGGATCCTCTTCCGGACAGTTGCAGTACTCGTGGTACACTGGCCCTAGGGAAGGCAAAAGGCACAGTGTCGCACCGTGTTCATCAGCACCACAGCATGCGGATTCTTTTTTGCCTCTCATGCAAACACGGGATCACTTCTGGGTGAGTGCCAAGATTACCTAACAGAGAAAGCTGCCCTAGACAAATCAGGTGCAAGTCATGTCCGAGCTTCACTATTACTTTGCTACTTTCTGTCTCCCACTTTTGAGACAAGGTCTCAAAAGGCTGGCCTTGAGCTCACTGTAGAGCCCAACCTGGCCTCGAACTCATAATTCTCCTAACTCAGCCTCTTGAGTGCTGACATTATAGTGTACACTAGAAGGCCTGGCAGTTTGTCCCCTTTTAAGTCACTGTGGAAAACCTAGCATAGCATATGTTCTCTTCCAACCTAATCTACTCTCAATGAATTAGATGATACTCATTTGTAGTAAGGTTTAAATTGACAATGAACATAAAATTTACCTTTTAGCAAGGAAAGGAAAGCACATTATTTTCCAGGCATTAAAATTGTGTGGGAGTTGGGATTTTTAAAGATGAGGTAAGGTCTCCTCTTCTGAGATCCCAAAATCACTCCCATAAGTGTGTCTCAAAAAGGAAATGTGTAACCCAGAGGCACTGGACAATGTAATCCTAAGTAACCCACAAGCAGAGAACATCTCTAAAGAGTCATTTTAAAAAGAAGTAACACAAATTTAATACATTGCTTCACATTATATCTATATTACTTTAATATAAAAATTATAGTATAGGAGAGAATGACACAGAGGACTCCAGAGATCCGCAAGGCACCTGGGAGTGTGCAGCAGAGCAAGAGGTAAGGGTATGTAAGCTGGCTAATCTCTGGGATGTGGGAGTCATGGTGAGGTGTAATTAGCCCTAGATGAAGAACACCTGTAATCTCATTTAACAACCAGTACAGCAGAACTCTAAAGATGAAAGTTTTTCCAAGTAACTCAGCTGTATCCCAGGGAATAAAGCTCCAGATGATTAAAAGCATCAAGAGATGAAAAAAGCATCATGAGATGAAGTAGGATTAAAGACAAGATGGTGCTGCAGGAAATAAAAGATTAGTGAATTTAGAGACAGAGCCATGGAGACCAAGTGAAATGAAATAAAGAATTTTAAAATGCCTAAAATATGAGTAAATCAAAGTCATTAAGAGAGCTTGAGTGGAACGGAAAATGTCTGAAGAAAAAAGGTTCAATTTTTTAATAAATTTGTTGAAAATGAAAACATAAAAGAATCAAGAAGCTACTCAGAAATCCAACCCTAAGAAGCACGACAAAAATAACACCAAGGAATATAACAACCAAGCTGCTCAAAACAGAGCATAAACAGCCAATAAATACATGAAGAGAGGCTTAACATCATGGAAAGTAGAGAAATGAAAATTAAAACAAGACTGAGATTCCACCTATCCCAGACAGAATGGCCATCACCAAGAAGTCAAGTCACAGAAGCTGGCAAGGCTGGGCATGGGTGGGAGCTTTTCTGCATTGAGGGTGGGAGTGTGAGCTAACAAAACCACTAGGGAAATCCATTTTGTGATTCCTCAAAAAAACTGAAACTAGGATTCCATTTAAGCCAGCCAGCCCCCTCCTAGGTGTTTTTCCCCAGAGAGCTAATGACATAATAATATTACAGTGATACACATGCATGTCCCTGTTTATGGCAGCATAGCTCATAACAGCTAAATCTTGGAAGTGGCCTACATGTCCATCAACAGATGAAGAAAAGAGTGTTATTTATACAATGGAGTACCTAACTGCCATAAAGAAAGATAAACTTTAATCATCTGCAGGAAAATGGATGCACCTTGTAGCCATAATGCTCAAATAAATCACACACAGGATCATCATGTGGTTCTCTTACATGAGAAGTGTAAGTAAAGAGTCAAATAAAAGACAATAGGAAGCACGGAGAAAAAGTTTTGTAAAGGGGAAGAGGGTCAAGAGAAGGAGGGAGGGAAGGGAGGAAAGAGAAAAGGGACAATGAAAAAAGGAATGAGCATGTATTAGTGGTCATGTCCCTGTCCAAGGAATGTCAATGTTATGTCCTAATTAAAAAACCCAGCTCATAAAGAGAAAAACCGTATAAGCAGTACCAAAGAACAAAGACAAAGATCATGATTACTTCTTGCTGGAAATTATAAAATGAGTAGACAGTGGAGTTGCCTCTGTAACAGTAATAAAAGGGGAAAAAAATCCATCAACTTGTAACTCTGTATCAGGGGCTTGCAGGTTAGCTCAGTTGTTTAAGCACCTGCTCCAGCAATCCCAGTCAGGCACAGGGGACTGGTTCAATCCCCAGCTCCACGTGCTTTACCAGACCTGCCCTTAAGGCTGCCCGATTCAGCCCAAAACACCCAAAACCAACCAACCAAACAAAACCTTATAATTCTATAGCTAAAAAATGAAGGCAAAAGAATGACTTTTTCAAAAATTCAAAAGCTGGAACAGTTTACCACCAGTGTGCACTGTCTCACAAATGGTAATATGATAGTTAACTGTGGTGTCAACTTGCGTAAGAAATGCCCAGCAAAGAGGGGGTGAGGCAGTGGAGGGGAGTGGGGGGGAGAAAAAGAATTAAATTATAGCATGTACAAGTACAAATTCTTTATGATGAATAAAGATCATTATTTATGAATATGATCATTATTTATATCTAAAATACATGGATAAACTTACAAAAGCCCACTGATTAGCACCTCATAGTTCTAGGAGTGGATGATGGACTCCCTGAAGAAGGAAGACCCACCCTGGGTGTTGGTGCTGCCAACCAATAGGCTTGCAGCCTATTGGAATAAAAAATAGAAAGGAGGATTTGCATCTCCTTTCTTGGATTAGCTCCGCTCTCTTTGCCATCACCTTTGGATGTTGTCTCCAGGCTTCTAGAGCAGACTCTTCAGCCTTCCAGTGTAGACTCTTTGCCTTCCCTTCCCAACCCAGACTCCACCAGAGCTCTGCAATGAACACCACATCTTCCACCTCTGACTGCCCTTCTGGCTCTCTAGCACCCAGACAGCCCTTTTGCATTCTTCCACCCTTGGCTCTGCAGGTGGCCATTATAAACTTACAAATCTTTTATATATCTAGTGAGCTCTAACTGATACCATTAATGAAAATCCTCTAGACAGAAGGTTAGTGTCACTAGACAGAAATATGTATCTACACAAAGGAATAGTGGGCCAGGGAGATGGCTCAGTAGAATAAGTGCTTCCCTGGCAAGCACAAGGGTCTGAGTTCAATCCCCGGTTCTGACAAAAAACAAAACAAAACAAACAAACAAACAAAAAATCCAAAGGAATAATGATGGAAATGTTAACTACATGGATAAATACTTTTTCTTGTCTTTAAATTTCTTTTGGGGCTGGAGAGATAGCTCAGTAGAGTAAATGATTGCCTGGCAAGTACAGGGTCCTGAGTTCAATCCCCGGTACCGCAAAAAAAAAACAAAAAAAAAACTCTTTCAATTATTTTTCATTTCCTTAAAATTTCAATTAGGTTCATCATCAGGTAGTATATTTATAATGTTTACACTGTTAAATATGACTTTGAAGTCAAAGATAACCCACTTAAAAAGGCATGACACCTCCATATAAGGCCAGCTCTGGTTATTAATGACCACTTACCTTTCAAAATATAGGGAGACTGGGCCACATGTTCATCACCATAAAGCACTTCTATCTTCAGCCCTTTGTTGACACTGTCATACATTCTGTAGCGCACCAAAAATGTCCCATCATTCCTATCCAAAGGCTTAGGGACATGAATCCGGACTACCTCTTTAGTTGAAAGAGGTTTGACTGCTACTGTGAATAGCATTTGGCCTGAAAGAGAAAGAAATATAAATAACTCTCCTGCTTCTAATTATTATGCTTTAATTATTGGACAGACATCTCTATATATGATTTACTTTGTCCTGTAGCATTGATGATAAACAAGGACTGTTTCACCTTGGAAGAATCTTTCGGGCCAGGAATTATGCCCTGCTCATATCTTCAAACCAAGGATCTGGCTTAACATTTGATTAGTCATTTAATAAATATTTATTGAATGAACAAAATCGACTTAAAGAAAGGCAAAGAAGAAATGAACAGCCACTTTGATGTTTTCTCCTTTAAACAGCACTAAAACTTAGGCAATGAAAAATCCAAGAACTCTGAGAATGAGACTTACTCAATTTTCTCCTTAAATTATATGTTCTCTTTATTAACCATTTCAATACCAAATAGCCCTCATTCCTAATAAGTTTTTTTAAACCAAATTCCAAGTGCTTCTGCTAAGCATGGTTTTATTTATTTCTTTATAGATCAGCAAAAATATTTCTCAGTCTCTTCAGTTTGGTTACAATAATGCAGGGTCTGACACCTTACAATTAAGTAATTAAATACCAAACTCAGATATTTAGGAACCTTCAAACAACTGTGGCAAGATTATAAAGGAATCTGTTCAAATAAATGAACCATAATTTTAAAAATGGGGCATGTTTTAAAAGGTCATAACTTAACATGATAATATTAGAAATGCTGGCCAAGTGTCTGAATTGTGTAACATATACTCCTATGAAGTCAGGCTTCAGAGTTTGATTCCTTAGGCCCTAATGATTTTCTCAGAAAAATTTTGCTGAAACTGCAAATATCCTCGGCAGTTGTCTTTCTGGCGGTATGTTCACTAGTAGCCAATCTGAGAGTGTTATTCAGCTCTTCTTGCTGTTGATTGGCTACTGCCCCAAAACCCATGTTGGGCAACTGCTCCAGCCTTTCTGCCATCATGACAGGCTGTTGTACGGTGTGTAGCTACCTCAGGTGTTAACCTCATGTAAACATCATTAAACAATCTTTCAAAACATTACATTATTTTAAACATTGAAATTGTGGTAAACTACACAACATGAAGTCCACCATTCAAACATTTGCCCCTTTGCTAGGGACCAAACTGAGGGACCTGAATGTGCTGAGGAAACATTTTTACCACTAATCTGTATCCCAAGAAGCATCCTATTTTTAAGCATGTGTGTTACATAGTTCAGAATGTTAAGTATATTTACATTTGTTGTACAAGACATCTACTGACCTTTTTCCACCTTGCAAAACAGAAACTCTATACCCATTTAACAACTTATCATTTCCACCCTTCTCCCAACAACAATTATTTTTGTTTCTGCAATCTCGACTACTTGGATAACTTGTGGAATCTAAAAGGAACTTTTACTTTTTGAAACAGGGTCGTACTATATAGTTCAGCCTGTTCTTAAACTCACTATCTAACCCAAGTTGGCCTAGAACCTGAGGTGATCCTACTCCTCAGCCTCCCAAGTCCTGGGCTTACAGGGATGGATCACCAAGCCTGGCTAAAAGGTTACTTTCCAAGACCATCAAACATTCCAGTACATGAACTTCGTACTTTTTAGGAATTATCATCCCTTCAAAGCCTTTCGGCTAAGATCAAGTGTATTTAGCAACTACCTTATGGTTGGCTATTATCATAATTATAAATAATTGGTGCTACAGGTGTATTCTTGCACATAAATCTTTGACAAAATTAGGATTTTCTCCAAGTGATACAGAAAAATTATTGTCCAGAAACATTTTTCTAATTTGTTCCCTATGTGCACAAGATGAAAGTGACTTTCTGACAGTGTCTCCTGTAATGGTGGCTCGGGCCGATACTGCCAATACTCTGGCAGGTGGAGGCTGTTGGGTCTTCTTCAGTTCATGACCAGCCCAGGCTACATAGTGAGAACCTGTCTCTAAAAAGGTAAAAAAATAAAACAAGTCCCTGAAGTATAGTTAAGGAAGAGAGATTTTTGTTTCTGCTCAGCTCAATATTCCCCAGGGATTCTCCTTTATTTCTAAAGATCCTCTGTTTGGCCTTCGAGGTCCTTAAAGATTTTCTGCTATAGCCTAAATTCCACTTTGCTAGCATCTTTAAATTATTGTCCTGACCTCCATGTTCTTCTGCTGTGGGCAATTACACTAGTCATCTGTCTGCCTGTGAGCAAACCCTGGTGCCCTTTTGATTTCTACCCCAGAAATCTTCCTAGGTGTCCCCAGGCCAATTGCATGGCTCTGCAGTGTTTCTACTGCACACTACTTTCTCTCCCTCCCCTCTTCTTTCTTTCTTGTTTTTTGGACAGGGTCTACAGGGTCTCACTTGGTAGACTGGACTCATAGTGATTCTCCCGTTTTAACCTCCCAAGTGCTAGGATTACAGGCATGCACCACCATGCCCAGTCTTAATCTCTGCCTCAGGGAGCCCTGTGGGCGGGGCCAGCAGGGCAGGCCGGAGATTGAACCCCGGCTGCTGTGCTCTGCCTAAGCAGGCACTTTAGTCCACTGAGCTATCTGGCTGGCCGCTTTCTTCTTCTTCTTCTTTTTTTTCCCCCCCAATACTGAGGATGGAACTGGGGACCTTGTTTGGTAGCAATAACGTAATACAATGACCCAGAGTTGCTTCAGAATCCGTTTGCCCAGCAAGTTGTAAATGCCTTACGTCCCCAGTATGATTACCAACCACAGTAGGTAGACAGCAAATGAGTCCCTGTTGGATGGGCGAATTCAAGAAGAAAATTTAGATTCACGGTGCACCCTTAAAACCCCTAACTTTGGGTTACTCAAATTACTCTTAAAACCCCGCTTCCTGGAACTCCCACACCCCAGACCCCTTCAGAAAGGTAAGTGAAGTTCCCAGCCACACTAGCAGAAGACCGGACACTGGGTTATTCTGATGGTTTGTTGGTTGATGATACAGGGTGGTGGTTGGCAGGTGCCCTAAACTTTGATATAAATTAGCAAATCCTGACTGGCAGCAATTTAAAACCAGCAGGACAAGTTATTAAGTTGCAAAGGTAAAAACGTGGAGAAGGCGAGAGGAACACCCATCAATAAGAGATTCTGGGTAAGACCCATCTTCTGTAGAGAAAAAGTCGAATGATTTCTATTAAATTTCACTAATCCATTTAACCTGCTTTTAAGAACTCAAAACTAAAGAGAAATGAAACAGTGCAAAACTGCCTGTGCCCAGGCCCCGAGTTCCTTTATCTTTAAGTCCTTGGTTTCAGGATCCCTGAAATCCGAGATGACGCCAAGGACGCCGGCTGCGGAGGCACTCCCCATGCCCTAACCCTTCAGGCATCTGGGTCGGAGGCGGAGGGACCACCCTTCCACACGTGACTCACCCTGCGATCATACACCCTGGGCGCCATTCTGCGGAACGTCAATCCCTACACTTAAAATGCGGAAGGGCCCTTGGACTCATGTATTCATTCAATACTTTTTTGTTTTTTGAGCTAGGAACTCCACAAGCAGTCTAGGCTGGCCTTCGAACTCACTATATAGCCCAGGCTAGCCTCGAACCGTGGCGATCTTCCTGCCTCTGCCTCCCAAGCGCTGGAACTACCCGCGTGCGCTATCGCGACTGGGTTTCAACAGGCTTTGGCGGCCATTCCCCTCCTTACACCGGGTCCAGTTGGAGCATAGTTGGGGTCATCCGAGAGGAGAAAGGGCCCCACCACCCCAAAGGGGCACAGCACAGGCCACAGGCAGCTTCCTGGGCGGCGGGGTCCAGGGGCTAGCGGCCCGACGCTACCTGGGGGCGAGCGAGTGAGGTTCTGGCCCTGCGCGCTGACCGCCTGCAGGTAGAAATAGCGGACGGGCAGGACGACGGCCGCCTGCAGCCCGGGCCCCCACACCAGGCTGCGCGAAGCGCTCACCGCGGCCTCAGGGGCCGCTGCGGCCAGGAGTGGCGCCAGCTGCAGATGGAGGAGCAGCGCGGGCGGGAGGCGCATGGCGGCGGCGGAAAGGCAGCGCGCGGACCCGATCACCGTCCGCGGGCCGTGCGAGCCTGCGGCCCCGCCCCAGGCCCCGCCCCAGACCCCGCCCATCCTCTGGCCGCGCAGGGCCCGCCCCGCCTCCGGCCCCGCCCCAACCCTCCGACTCTTTCCCCACCTCCCGGCTGGGCCTTCCTCCGTCTGTCAAACTCTGGACCGGCGCTTATGCCGCTGAGCGCTCTCCCCAGCCCTGTCCTCGCCATTCTCCTCCCGTCGTCCACCCGGCGCAGTCCCAGGGCCTCTCCTCCTCTGCCCATCCCACCACTCTGGCTGCCCTCTTCTAGGTGTCACCCGAGCACCCGCGAGTCCTGGCCAAACCTAGAGGGAGGCGCCGGCCAGGCCGCGGGAGACTGCTGAGTTTGGCGTGGGCTGCCGCCCCACTGCGGTGGAGCAGGGACCGCTTTGCTCCTCTGCCACTGGGAAGCTGGGAAGCTGGGAAGCTGGGTGCAGGAAGAGACTGGAAAGCTCCCCAGCAAGCTGCAAGCTGCTGCCAGCCTCTTGCTTTTGACCATTTTACCCATACTGTTAATTACTATTTTTATCTGATAATGGCTTGAATCTATTATTATTTTATTATTATTATTATCTTACTTGTTTTGAGTTGGTCCCACTATGCAGTTCACATTGACCTCGACCTCATTTGTAGCTCAGACTGGCCTTGGATGCCAGGTGATCCTCTTGCCTTAGTCTGCAGAGTGCTGGAATTACAGGTGTGCATCATCATTCCCAGCTAGAATCTATTTCTTATATACATTTTTTGGTACTGGGGATCAAACTTGGGACTTGTGCTTGCCCAGCAGGCACATATCTATTTTTTATTTTATTTTTTTCTATTTTTTTAAAGATAATAAAATCTTCTTAGGCTGAAGGAGCCCAAGGGACTCCTCCAGAATGTACGCAGGGTTTCGGCACCTTTAAATCCCAAATGCTCCTGGGCAGCCCTTGATCCATCTCATGGTTTCAATTTTGCTTTTCCAAGTTTTACCAGTGCAAATACTTTCTTATGTTTCCACCACCTCTCTTGACTCATTTTACAAACGCTAAGCAGAGGTTATAGACTATGTTCTTTGTACTCTAGAAAGATAAGAACTGGCATAAAATCACTCCTATCTTGTAGGGCTAACCTTGGTATTACTTTCCTTGATAAATTTTATTTTCTGAGGTTATCTACATGCTCTGTTCCAATTATTTTATTTTATTTATTTTTATTTTTGAGTTGCCAGGGACTGAACTCTGAACCTTGTGCTTGGCAGGCAGGCACTTAAGTCTGAACTATCTCCCTGGATTATTTTTCAAAACTGTCCAGAACACATTTAATTCATACTTTTTCAAAATCAGACTAAAAAATAGTTTTTAGAGAAATGGTCTGAGGTTTAGCTGCTCCTCACAGTAAAAGATGGTCTAATAAATTACATAACTTGGGACAACACCAAACATTTGTTTTTTGCTTCTTGAAAGCTAATCAAGGAAGCTACATAATGGTATCTGAACACCTTATTGGTAAGCACTTGAGTCTATTTCAACTTTTCTCATCTTAATCCATCCTGAAAGAATCTCTTTAAATGCATCAGGAAATGCATTTAAATTCTCAATTATCAATTAAACTTCATTCATTCAACCTTTTTTTTTTTTAAACTGAGGATTGGACTTAGAGCCTCAGTACAAGCACCAGACGTACCACTGAACTGTGCTCCCGGCATCCAGCAAGCCTTTAGATGATGCCTACTATGTTTTAGGTATACTATTGTTAGACAAGGACTTTATTGTTCACTCTGAAAGTAGTAGCAAGAACTTTCTGGTCTTTTTTCTGTTTTTTATGATTCCCAAATCCTGTCGAGGCAATGCAGAGGAGTTATTGGCAAGGCCTGAAGTAGGTTGCATTCTAAGAAAGGAGTGCTACCATTAGAGAATTTATCATGTCTAAAGTAAAACAGGACTGAACCTACTAAGTGCGTGTGTGAGTGCGTGCATGTGTGTGGCGCTGGAGTTTGCTTGCTCAAACACTACTCTAAGAACTACCTGGGTGAAGGGCTACATGTTTGCGGATGGTCAGGGCTGGTGGCAGACTGCTGCCTTTTATTATAAGTTGAGTGCTCTGCACACTACATGCGAAGGCCAGGTGACCTAATCCTGGGAGTCGACAAGAGAAGCTTTCTCCGAGAGCTGGCATCATGTTGAATCATGAAGATAAGTAGGAATCAGCTGCACGGAGAAGGAGGTGAGCATTACAGGTCAGTGCAGTAAAAACACCACATAAAAGCTGGGGATGTAGCTCCATGGCACGGTACCTGCCTGGCAAGCACAAAGTCCTGAGTTTGATTCCCAGTACAAAAGAAGAATTGACATAAATAATATACTTTAATAGGTGTCTCATTTCCTTCCACATTCATTTCTGTCTGAGCTTCAATCTCAAATTGTACTCTGTGTGATTGGAAAGTCTAGATTCCGTACACAGACCTGGATTTGCCAATGGATTTTTCTCCATCATGACCACAAAAATTCAGAATCTAGATGTTGGGTGGGCCAGCACTCTACCACACATTCATTTGTCCTCTTACTCGGGTCCACACCTCTTTCCTGAAAAACCTGTGGGCTCCCTTGCTGAAGAGCTGAGCCACTTACACCTCCTAAGATTTTTTTCCATTGGAACTGACTGGAGATGATTCTGTTATTACTACTATGAAAGAAGTAAATGTGCTTGCACAGACCCCCCAAAATTGAACTGCAGAGGCAGAGAGGTGAGGCATTCCCATCCTTCTCTTGCTGGAGTGGTGGTGTCCACAGCCGGCAGCTGTGGGGGAAGCCAGCCGCATACTTCCAGTCTGACCCATCTCAGGTCCCAGGCTGGGTGCCCATCTGTCCAGTGCTATAACTTGGTCTCCCCTGTTACTTCCCTCACCGGTGTTCCTTTTCTGGCTCTCTTTTCCTCTGCATTCCTTCTTGTTGTTATTTATTAATGAAATCTTGTTTGGCAGTTACCTCTAACCCCACTACCTTACCTCTGGTGTGAGCCTTTTTACAGCCTACATGTTCCTGTTCACCAGTGAACCCAGGTAATTAGAGTCCATGAAATATGGACCAACTACAAACATTGTTAGCTCTCAATGTTAGCTCTAATCATTGTTATCTGATTCAATGTACTATATTTTTTTGATATCAAGAATCAAATTTACGATCTAGGGCGTGCCAGGCAGGCACTCGCTGCTGTGCTATATCAATGGCTCAATGCATTTTAAATTTTAGTAAAGGACAATGAAAATACTCTGAGTAAAATATTATCTGCATCCAAGATGATGACTTGGATAAAAGGTTTGTCTTTGGTGGGGAAAGGGCTTTGGGTTGCTTTTTGAGGAAAGATCAGAACAGATAGGGAAGAACAAATGCACAAAACCATGGCTCTGTTGGCACACACCTGTAATCCCAGCACTTGGGAGGCTGAGGCAGGAGCATCACCCTGAGTTCAAGCCAGCCTTGGCTACATAGTGAGTTAAAGATAAGTTTGAACTATACAGCAAGACCCTGTCTTTAAAAACTGAAAAAGACCTTCTATATGGCAAATCCCTTTCAATAGCCACCAGAAAATTAGTTTGAATACTTTTGTCCCCCCTCTTTGCATATTTCTTTCTTTCTTTTTTTTTTTTTGTCTTTTTGAGACAGGGTCCCACTATGCAGTTCAGGCTGGCCTTAAGCTCACTTTGTAGCTCCCGCTGGTCTCGAACTCACAATCCTCCTGCCTCAGCCTCCAGAGTGCTGGGATTACAGGCCTGCGCCACCACACCCAGCTCTCTTTGCATATTTTCTGGAATTTTCACATTTAAAAATGTGAAGATGGGAATAAAAATTCAGTCACCTACAACACCCCTTTAAGTCATTTATTTCAATACAATCATTGTTTTACATTTGGACCTTGTCACATTTCATAGAGAACAACTACATAAAAGATACTTTTAACAAAAGTGCTTATGGCTTATTTCAGAAACAACATAGAATTGCTGGTGACAAAGATCCAGTAAGTTGGAATAGTTTCCCAGATTAGCTTGGAAAGCAAAATATTTACATATTTACACTGTACATTTAAACAGGACATTCTGAAGCATTATAATGAATAATAAATGCTTAGCAATAAGGTGTCATGTTCCCGCTAACATTCAGTGGAAGATATTTACAGAGGTGTGAGTTTTTATTTGATTCCCATCCTTCACCACAATTTAAGAGAATGTTCCTTCATCAGCTCCAGGGTTCATAAGGTAGGTTTTTATTTATTTATTTATTTTAAAGCTTAGCCAAGCCTTTGTTAGTAGCAGTTGGGGTTTTATTAAAATCATCCTGTTAACAATGTAAGGTTAAGTTATTTAGAAGGAAGTCTCTAATAGTGAAAGTAATCTCATTAAACCCTATTTTAAATAGGTTCAATAGTACAAAATTTTTGGTGATAGTAGTCTTATATCTAAACAAGTTAATGATTTGCTAGGTACTTATACTATTGATTCCTTAGTTATATTACTCCAATTATATGGATATTTAATAATGATATATCATTTAGAAAACATGAATATAAAAATGACTTATAAATTACAAGAACTATAGCACAAATGAATATGAAAAAGCAGTGATTTGTGTGTTAAAATGCAGAGCAATCACCAGGCAAAGTGGCCCATGACTGTAATCCCAGTACTCAGGAGGCTGAGGAAGGAGGATTGCTGAATGTTTGAGACCAACCTGGGTTACAAAGTGAGTTCAGGGCCAGCCTGAACTGCACAGTGAGATGCTGCCTCAAGAAGACCAAATAAAAACCAAACAAATAAACAAACAAAAATATCCCCCCTCAAAAAAAAAATCTGCTGTACTTCTTTAATGAAGTACTTTATAAAAGTATAAAACTAGAGAAGGTGCCATTTTTGTGAATTATCTCTTTCCTTGATTCATGAGCCAGATCAACAAGCAAACATTCCAAAACTGCGGATGAGCAGGGCCATCTATCACCTCTAAATGAAAACAGTAAATTCCAGGGGGCAGTATGTAGGAACCAAAGCACCTCCTCATTCTTTTATTTTTATTTTTATGTTTTATTTATTTTATTTTATTTTTTTTGTGGAACCTGGGATTGAACTCAGGCCCTTGCCGGGGAAGCACACTGAGCCATCTCCCAGGCCTCCCAGCTGCTCATTCTTAACCTTCACTTGCCTGTTGATACAGCCTGAACTCACTGAGCAAAAGCTAAGTTCATTTTGTCCTTGGTTGCAGACATATAGATTCAGAGTACTTACTATCAGAACTTGCAAGCTGGTTATTAAAAGCCTATAATCTTAATATTAAAATGTTAATCCTGTATATCTTAAAATTACATAAAAATGTACCTCACGGTGTGTGAAAATTTTACTTAAATAATTAGATAAATAGCAAATGAAGAGGGCAGAATTTACAAACATCCTGTATGCAGGGAATACAATGTTACGTGTCCTTTGATATATGAATGTGAATGGAAAAATTCTGAATACTTTATTGACAAGTCTACTGTCAGTGTCTTGGGACCCAAAATTGATCAGAACTCCAGGTTTTAAAAAACTGGCAGATTTAAGGAATAGCTTCATATCAGTAACCTAATTCTCACTAGTTTTGAGTCTCATGGGAAGTTAACCTAGCCCTGGTATTTTGTTTCTAATATATATATAGTCTTTTTGGTACAGGGTCTCATTATGCACTTCAGGTGGCCTTGAGCTCACTTTAAGGCCCAGGCTGGTCTTGAAATCACAATGATCCTCCTGCCTCAGCCTCCCAGGATTACAGATGTGTGCCACCAACCCTGGCTTGCAAATCATGGTTTAGGAGGACAATAATAAATATATTTCTTGCAACTGTATCAGTGCTGGCTCTCTACACTTTAAGCAATACCTACCATTATCCTTATTAACAGATGAAGCAGTATTGGTGAGAAATGTAGAAAGTAAAATTATGTCGGGAAGTAAATGTGTATTAAACACCACAAGATAAAATCAATTTTGTTGACTGTCTAGAATGCGTGCTCTCTGCAGGTCTAGTGAATTATCTTCACCAAGATCCACAGGTTTTTATCCTGAATTAAGAGAGGAATTCCCAGATTTCTGTGTGGCAACTAAAGTTAGTAAACCCAAATTATCAGTGACTTACTTGAGATTAATTATTGAAAATAACATAGTGACAGACAGTAGAATTTCCTGAGGGTTTGGTAAATGGTTCAGCGGAGAAGCATGTGAACCTCAGAAATCAGACCTGACCTGGCATATTAGGGGCTAAGCAAAGTTCCCACTGGACAGCAGTGACTAAAGTGCTTCCCCCATGTGTCCTCCAGGGAAAGTAAGAAATGGACAGTTCTAGGGAAGGGGGGAGGGGAAACTGGAGAGAACAACTGCCTGCATCATCAGGTTGCCTGGCTTCAATCCTTGGCTTGATAACTTCAGCCCTTAATAATTCAGTGCATCCCCACAAACTGTCTCAGAGGAATCTCTAGAAGTAATAGGGATTGAGTGCCTTAGCTAGAGCCTCAGCATGTTCTTTAAACATCACTCCCTCCCCCAGGCACTGGCCAAGCTCCACTACAGATGTCGCAGGGTAGCTTCATGACAGTTCCTTTACCTGGGAGAGAATGAAACAAAACAAAAATCCTACCAAACTTCCTAAATGTTGAGGCAAACAGGATGATAATATTTACTCTACTGTCATGGTCCTTACGTTTTTTAAACATCATGAGTGCAGGGTCTAGACAAGTACAATTTTGTAGTTGTACAGGACAATTTAAAAGTGTGTGTGTAAAACACAATGAAGAATGTGAAAAAGTAGAGGAAAATTAGATGAAAAGCCAAAAGTGGCAAGTGACTTAGAGATAAAGTTTGAGAAGGGAGTGAAGACAGACCAAGAACAAACAGAGGGGAAGATGAGCAGAGAATTTCTCAAAACACGAAATCATCATTTGTAGAATTCAGGAAGTGGGTACAGAGGGCATAGAGGAAAAAATGAGTTGTTTTGGTGCAAACACTATCCAGACCAGACCTTTCAAAATCTGTCCTCCCCTGAACATACAAATTCACACTATTTCTTTGGCAGGCTTTTGATGAAAAGCAAACTGCAACACATTATGTGTCTTTTTGGAAACGTCTCAAAGTTCTGACTCTTTGTCATTTTCGTTCAGGTAGTACTCATCGTCTGTGGTTGTGTCTGTGTCACAGTCTGAGTCCACGGGGTCCTCCTCATAGATATTAAGTATTTCACCTGGACTTGAACTGCCTCCTGGCACCTGACTGCTAGGAGAGTTTGAGCTTAAAGACTCTGATGTGTTGGAAGAGCTAATTACATCATCTTTCAGGAAGCCAGGGTTCTTAAGAAAACTTGGTTTCCATAATCTTCCTTGTGTGAGTGACCGCTTTACATTCTCCAAGAAAGCTAACTGTTGTTCTTTCCCAAAAATCCCATAGTCTATGGGTCTGGATATCGATGATGCAGACTTGGGTCCTGCTTTTGCTTTGCTGCTACACAAAGTCCAGCTTTCGTTGTCATCGCAGTTAGGAAGTTCAGAAAAAGATCTGAACCTTCGACTGTACCTGTTGTTGGTAGGGAGTTCATCCCTGAGGGTCAGTCGATTCAGGACATTGTCAATGGATGTGCTCTCAGAAAGATGGCGCCCCCTGACTTTGGGAGGATGGCTTTTGCATGGCAGATCACTCTGCACATTGATGCTTTTTAAACTCTTTGATCTATAGAGGTGAGGCTCAGGTTCCAAGTGCAGAGACAAATTTCTCCCTTGTTGTTGCTGACAGCTGGACAGTGAGGCGCTTACCGGAGATTTCAGTGCAGGTTCCAAAGGGAATTCTGACCTCCTCTGATGGTCAGAGAAGCCCACTTCCCTGAGGCTGGTGAATGCAAACTGCTGGGCTGAGGTTCTTGACTCTCTTTCCTCACCTACAGTTGCACTCTCAGAGTTCTCATGTTTTGATGTTGATTCTGAGACAGTACTGAGTTCATTCTCATGTAGCTTTGAAATGCTGTTAGAGTTCTGATTATAGGAGTGTCTAGAAGCTTCTCTGCTGGGTATTTCACTAGCCTCCACAGTCATGCCATCACTACCCATACTGCCTTCACCTGTAGGTTCAGCCAGTGACCTGCACTCTTCTCTGCCCAGAGATAAGTGGTCAAAGTCAGATTTACTTCCGCCGTTAGAGAAAATAGTAGCTACATGTCTTCGGGGGCTTAAATCCTTAGCAGGGAATTTTCTGCTGGCTTTAGACGTGGTTGGCAATCTATGTTGAACTGAAGATCTGTTTTCTACTTGTTCTAGGTTGTCCAAGTTGGTATTGTGCTTATTATTTCCTCCAGTGTGTAAAGTCTGATCCCATGCCAACTTCTGCATTTCACCTTTGACCCTCCTGCTCTCTGCCACATTTGCCTCCTGACTTCCTTGTAATTTCCAGGGTTCAGACTGCAAACTTTCTAAATCTGGTTCACCCGGTTCAGTCTTGTCAACAAACTGCGGTTCATGCAGTGCTGGAGTGAGAACGACAGCTTGGCTTTCCAAGTTAGAAAAAATTTTGTCAGTCAGTTTTGGGCACTCTGTTCCAGTTTTCACTCTAACTTCCCTGGGCTGTGATCCACTGGGGATATCCTGTGAACCTATGGCTGTGTCATCTTTCTGAGGCCAATTTCCACTTTCAGTCGATACAATGGGTATACCATTACCTATACACTTCCCAGAACTTTTTCGAGTTTGGGAATTTTCATCATTATCTTCAGAATGAGTTAGAAGACCCGAGAGAACACTGTCTCCACTAGCAGACTGCTGAAAATCTGCAGATTGTTCTTCTGTGACACTTCTATCCTGAAGCGTGGATGAGGTACCCAAGGTTTCATTTTTCCATGGTTCTCCCCACTCTTTCTTGGTTTTTGGAATACCTAGAGGTGTTTTATCTAAGTTATATGAGGAAATATCTCTGGTTTTAGATTCTCCTTTATGAAGAGAAACGTTTGCCCCAGCACAAGTCACTTCCTGTAATGTAGGCCCCAAGGACCCATTTGGTGACTGGAAGGCAGCCGGACTGTCAGTAGTGTGAGAAAGACGACTCTGAGTAGAGTTGCCTAGTAGTTTTAGATCTTCAGATGAAGATGTTCCAGACTGTACGTGTGTAGAATAACTTCCTTTGTCTTCTTCTAAAGCCTTAGGAAATATTTCAGTGTCCATTTGCAGTGACTCGGTAAGGGAATTGGTACTTTGTATATATTGTTGAAGAAGGTCACAGAATTTTTTGCTGGGTTTCCTTGGGAGTGTATAATATATTGAAACCACCTCTAGACATTTTACGTTATCTTCATCACCAGACACAGAAAAAGTACTAGTAGTCTTAAATTTATGTAATGTTTTCCCACTTCCTTTTTCTGACACCCCTGCACCAGAAGGTAAAGGATCTTCACCTGAAAGAGTACCTACACTTCTCACAGAGGAAGAAATTTCACCATCTTCTTCAGTGCATTCTGGAGAGAACTCTTTTTGGCCACCTCTGGTGATTGAGTTTTTTTCCAGAGGGTCAATGATTCTCTCCCAAGGCCTGGGTGTCATAGAGGAAGCATCTGTGTCTGAGGCCACTGCTTTATCTCCATCTTCTCTTCCAGCTGAGGCACATAGCTCCCCTAAAGGACATGACACAGCTCTCTGAATGAGGAACGGTAGGGGTCCTTTCCTAACAGAAGCAGGTCTGATGAATTTCATACCTGTCACTGTTGCCGTGGCTTTAGGTGGAAGCAAGGCTGAATCTGACACAACTCTGGAACATTTGCTCATTGACTCAGGAGAACTGGGACTGAATTCATCTGCTGTGTACTTCCCACCTTGACTGCCCACATTATTTTTGATCTGGAATGGAGGTGGCCCATTCCTAATAGAAGCAGCCACTATCTTACTTTCTGGCTGCTTGCCATATATGGAACAACTGGCTGATTTTCTTGGCAAGGAACAATAAATGGTGTTAAGTTCAGAAGGTTTGGATTCACTCTGATTCTCTTTAGTGAGGCTCCTGCCTTTAGTTGTGGGTACTGATATGCCATCCAGTTTGTTTAGCTTTTCAATATAAGACTCATGACATCTTACTCTTCCTTTCCCTTTTCCACTTCCATTTTTAAAAGGAGAGTAGGAGTGGCATGTGATGATATTATGCACTCCATCATTCACAGACCTATGACTATCACACTTTTGGTTTTCTAAGGAGCTTACAGTAAATTGATTATTTTGGGTCTTTATCCCATTGTCCATTTCTTCTCTTTCTTCCAGAGATAGGCCTTTGTCTGATGGGCTTCTCTTGGAGAACACTGTAGTGGACGGAATCCCAAAAGCATCAAGGGAAGCATCATTGGATGGTGAGGAATCCAGTGGTGCACTTGACAGATCTAAAGAATCACATGAGGTAGCGCTGCAGGTGGTAGAATGAGTTGTGGAACTTCGTTCTCCTGCAGTATCTAAGCTAGCAGGCTCCTCTGATAATTCTGTGTTTTGACTGTCTAGACATCCAGAGTCCCAGAGGTTATTTTTAATAGTGTCTGAAAAATCTGCACTGTTTACTTTTAATTCTAGGTGACAACTTGGATCTGGACTGGGGAAGCATGATGTTCTTTTCTGAGTGAAAAGAATGGAAGCTGTTGAGTCAAGTTTTCTGTTCTCAGGAAAACACTTCTCTTTTTTAAGTTCAGTGGGTTTGTCTCTATATAAGTGGGAAAATTTAGAGGTATCCTTCCTGGAAAAGCCTCTTGGAGACCCCTTTGAATGAACTGTAGTAGGCACCTTAAAATTCAACCTGTCACTTTTGATTGGCTCCTGGGAGAGGGGATTTTGAAAATCAGGTAAAGGGTCTGTCTGTCTCTCAGTCTGTGAAACAGGCAGAGGTATTTCATTCATCATGTCTGTCTGTTCGACCTTGTTTAGCTGTTTGTCTTCTAAAAGAAATATAGTTGACTCCTTCTCATTATTCATTTCTGTGACCAAACTATTGAGCTGGGTTTCAGCAAGAGGTGGCAGATTGGTTGAATTGCCATAGGCTGCAATAACTCCTGTGTGGCTCCCTCTTGGCAGGGAGTCTGGTTGATTGGGAATAACTTTTTGCAAAGTGATTGTGGAATTCAGAAAGGTGGGACTCTGAGAATTCCCTTTATCATCAGGAATCTGGGGGAAGGAAGTTTTGGATGAGGATGCTAAAGTCTGATCCAGTCTTGATGAATAAGGTTCTTGGCGTGTATGTGTTTGGACAGGTGAACTATCTTGTTGGTGTCTTAAAGCACTAGACTTGATATGATAGCTTGAGCCAGTCATGGAGTAAATATTTTGTGTGCCAAATTGGTTCTCAGGACTGTTTGATATCTCCATGCTCTCCAGGGGGGTTGTGTGAAAGTCAGACTTCCAGGGATGTGGCTCTTCTTGGCTTCTGAAAATATTGGTTCCATAGCCAGGAGAAAGTGGCTCCCAATGTTGGAATGGGAAGCCATGGCCCTGAGCAGCAGGCATACTGTTTGCTTCAATGGAAATCATTTCAAAGTCTCTGTTAGAATAAACAAATGGTTTCCTGCTTTGATCAAAGTCAGACCAAGAAATATGTTCTTCCTGGTGGTCCCAAAAAGAACTTTGGACAAATTGGTGTTCTCTGCTTTGCTCAAAGGTACTACTAAAGAAGGACCTAGCAAATGGGTTGTCCTGGTGATAGAACGGTATATTCTCTGAATTCTCAAAAGCATCAGAGCTCATTGCTTTATCCATGGGGGCATTTAGACAAACACTTCGGTAAACATTTTGTGAACAGTACAATTCCTGTGTCCTATTTCCCTGAAAATACCTGGGATTCACACACTCATTTGCAGGGTCCATTTCCATTGGTGATGGTGCCCTCAAGAACTCTTGCTGGTTCTGTCTGTCTCTAGAAGCATCTGATCTATTCCAGATGATGGAGGATAACGGAGTTCTCTTCGGGCCCTGCTGGTAGTTTGGTGGTGTAAATGTACTCTTGCTCTGAGTTGCAGCTGGAAAGTGTAAGCTTCTAGCTGTGAAATGCCTCATGGCTCCTACGGCAGATCGCTGCCGGCTGTCAAAGCACAAAGACGTACTGCCAAAAGTATTCTTTTGCACATAATCTTCTGTTAAGATGCTGGGCTCCCTTGTCCTGTACATATCATAAATTGTTTTTGTCCTAGGAGAAAAAGTTTTAAAACCTTCCCTTGGAGCTCCTGGTCTCAGGATATCATAAATGGACATATTGGAAGTTTCATTATAGCGATTTTTATGTCTTCCAGTGATGTTACTATGCCTGTTGCCAGCGGCGTAACAATGGCTGAACTGTGCTCTCGATCCGTAGGGGGTGCTGGCATTCACTGAGTTTATGGACTGCTCCTGAGCCAGCATGCTGTCCAAATCATCTAAAACTAAAGGAGAATATAAATCAATTTTTGAGGGTATGTTCCTAGAGCGCAATAACAATTTGAGTTGTGGAAAACCAACCCAAAAAACATAATAGTTTTTGTTTTGCTTTTTGTAGTACCAGGGGTGGAACTCAGGAGGACCTTGTGCTTGCCAGACAAGTACTTATTCCACTGAGCTATCTCCGTGGCCCAAGAAATATAATGATTTTTAATTTTATTTTTACCATAATGTAAATATGACATTAATTTTGCTTATGTTTTATTTTATTTTTGGTGGAACTGGGGATTGAACTGAGGCCCTTGTGCTTCCCAGGGAAGTGCTTATTCCACTGAGCTATCTCCCTGAGTTCATTGATTATGTTGTAAAAATAGACTTGTACAACACTGCAACATGAGTTTTGTTTTTTTTTTCCCATGCTTTTCCAAATCAAACTTTATTTTTGAGGCGCTGAAGATCAAACTCAGAGCCTTATGAATGCCGGACAAGTGTTGTACCACTTAACTATATCTCCAGCTCTCAGTTCAAACATTTTCAAGTAAATCTTCCATAATGGCATAAAGCTGTATTTTTTTCTGACAAAAAAAAAAACATTTTCTTCTAGGCATCTGAAGTATTTTGAATTTTGTGAGACATGAACTAATAATAAATAAATAATGTATAGTATTAAAACTTTGTTGTTTTTTTTTTTTTTCATGGGACTGGGAATTGAACTCAGGCCCTTGCCAAGGAAGCATTTATTCTACTGAGTCATCTCCCCAGGCCTACAACTATTATTGAAAAAAAAAAACAAAAACTAATATTGAATAATTTGATAGCTCAAGTATTATTAAGCTGTCTTTCAGTTTCTTTCATGTCACTAGGTGACTGTAACATTTCAATTGTGTTTACATCATGAGACTAATAGAAATGAATCTGTAAACAGCATGCATTTTTTTAACAGTTATTCTGTTAAAAAACTACTGCCAAGCCGGGCGTGGTGGCGCATGCCTGTAATCCCAGCACTCGGGAGGCTGAGGCAGGAGGATTATTGTGAGTTCGAGACCAGCCTGAGCTACAAAGTGAGCTTAAAAGCCAGCCTGAACTGCATAGTGAGACCCTGTCTCAAAAAGACAAAAAAAAAAAAAAAAAAAAAAAAAAAAA